>PVJA010001960.1:0-115198 GCA_004027025.1 Myocastor coypus | reverse complement strand
TTTTTTTTTTTTTTTTTGTCTTTTTGAGACAGGGTCTTGCTATGCAGTTCAGGCTGGCCTTGAGCTCACTTTTGTAGCCCAGGCTGGTCTCGAGCTCACATCAATCCTCCTGCCTCAGCCTCCCAAGTGCTGGGATTACAGGCATGAGCCACCACGCCCGGCTGTCTCTAGTTGTAGAGTCACCTTGTCTTCCATGTCGTCCTTGAGGGCCTGGCCCTGCCTGACTGCCTGTAATATTTCTATCTAACTCAGCTGCCTACAACACAAGGACAGACACAGCAGAGAGGCGAGCCCCCTGCAGGCCACCAACTACCTCTGCTGCTAACCTGCAAGATCTCTTTAGTTGGGCCACCTTCAGCCTTCAGTTAATACTTTAAGAACTTCTTTCTCTGGTCAAGTACGGTGCAAGTTGCTGCTCCTTCAGTGTTGCTCACCACAAAAGAGCACCTCTGAATCTGGAACGCTCTCTCCAGCAGGCTTAGGTGTTTGACTTTGGTCTGGGTCAAAACAGCCCTGTTCTACCCTGCTCCTTTCTCTGTGGTTTCTTCCTGATGTTTGAAGATAGAAACCAAGATTTGGGGGGGTTTGATCCCCAGCATGCCACGCCAGCCGCCGCCCCTGGGGCGATTGAGACTGGGCATGGTGGTGCGCACCTGTAATCCCAGCTCTTGGGAGTCTGAACACAGGCAGATCACTACAAGTCTGATCTGCATAGTGAGACCCTCTAGACCCTGCAGACCCTGTAGACCCTGTCCTAAAATACAAGAAATGCAGTATTTGGGATTTACATCTGCTGGTCTGGATCAAAATGTACCTGTAGGATGAGGATCATCTAGCTCAGTGGGACCATGCTTGCCTATCTCCAAAACAGAAAAAAAAAAAAAAAAAAAGAAAAAAGAAAAGAAAAGAAAGCATTTGTTATTTATCCAAAATGGAGCTCTCTGGTTCTGCCCAAGTAGGGCTGTGGCTGGCTTTGCCAGTCTTGGGCCTGCGTCTCTCCCCCAACCCCCAATGCCAGCCTGCGGGGCCTGTCAGTTTTTTTTGGTTGTTGTTGTTGTTTAAATGGCTGGCTCAGCCTGTCCTGGAAGTGGGGCTGGCACTGCATGTGGTTCCGGGGATCGAACCGTGGTTCCTAAGGTTGCCTAAGTGTTATAGCCTGACATAATTAGCTCCATTTTTAGGTCACCTCCGCCATGTTATTGTTTTGTATGCGCCGAACTAAGTTAAGTTTTGGTTTCCATGGTCATTGTTTCCATGAGGTTCTGGTTCTCCGTTGTGATGTCAATCATACGAGCATAAGTTTCAGTTTCCATGGGGCCCGGCAGGATGGCTCAGTGGTCTAAAGCGCCTGCCTAGGAAGGCTTAGGCGGCTGTAGGGACCGCGGTTCGATCCCTGGCACCACATGCTGCGCCAGCCCTGCCCTCAGGGCAGGCTGAGCCGGCCATAAAAATAAATACATAAACAAGTTTCAGTTTCCACGGTCACTGTGTCCATGAGTTTCTGTCTCCCTATTGTGATGCCAATCACACGTTGACCCCCTTGAGCTTAGTACAGCCCAACAGCCTGTGTTGTCCAATCAAATTACAAGTTATCACCCTTGTTAATTCCACTAATCGAGGAAAAGGTCAATTCTATAATGATTGCTGTTGGCTTCTATAGTACCGCTTGCTTCAGTATAACGTGTATCCTCCAATCAGATTATAGATCCTTGTTCTGTAAACTCACCAATCAAAAAGATTTTTTACCCTATTAATGATTGCAATTGGCTTCTGTATCACCGCTTGCTTCTATGTAATCCCTACACACCACCCCCTTGGCGTGCCTCTCTGCACTTGCACTGAGACCGCCCCTGGGTACCAGCTAAAATAAAGCGCTATTTTTCTTTCTTTTTTTTTTAAAAATGTATTTATTTTTTCTTGTTGCAGAACTTTTGTTTATTTATTTATTTATTTGTTTGTTTGTTTTTATGGCCGGCTTAGCCTGCCCTGAGGGCAGGGCTGGCACAGCATGTGGTGCCGGGGATCGAACCTCGGTCCCTGCAGCCACCTAAGCTTTCCTAAGCAGGAGCTTTAGACCACTGAGCCATCCTGCCGGGCCCAAGTACTATTTTTCTTTTTGGGCGTCTGCCTCTGTTGTCTCACTCTTAGAGTACAACACTAAGCTTGCCTAAGCAAGAGCTTCAGGCCGATGAGCCATCTCACCGACCCCTCTGTGTTTGGTCTGTAAGATCGTGCAGCCGAAGTATTCTGGATCAAGAACAGATTCCCTGTTCCTTACCTTAAAGTAAGCACTGTAAGCTGGGCGTGGTGGCACACGCCTGTAATCCCAGCACTCGGGAGGTTGAGGCAGGAGGATCAGTGTGAGTTCGAGACCAGCCTGGACTACAAAAGTGAGCTCAAGGCCAGCCTGAGCTGCATAGTGAGACCCTGTCTCAAAAAGATAAAATAAATAAATAAATAAATAAAGAAAGAAAGAAAGAAAGAAAGAAAGAAAGTAAGCACTGTAATAATCACAAGGCCCCGGTCTCTTTCCCAGGCCGTAGCGCCTCCCAAGAACAGAGTACAGGATACTCCACAGAGGAAGGAGGACACTTCCCCTGCTTAGAAAGGGAGAGGTGACCACCCCCCACCCCCGTGTCCCTGGACACACCAGGCTCCAGCGAATCGGGGTGTAAATGAAGTCTCAGGCGCTGGCTGGGTGCTCAGGATCCCAGCCTTCCTCACTTTGCCCTGGAAACACCTGGGTAGACAGCACTGGAGTCTTCAGGCAGCTCGGGGCGTGACCCAGGGACCTCGGCTGGGCAATAGCCTTTGTCCCTCTCTGGACGTAAGTGGAGTTTATCATCCTTTCAAGGGAAGCGATTAACTTGACAAATGGCTACGGAGTGAATTATCAAGGCACGAGAAGAATCTCAGGGGACTGGACCCCCTCCTTGAAGTTTCCAAATTTCTGAAACCAAAAGCACTTTGAACCTTAAAGATTGAAGGGGGAGGGGACTTGAAGAGTTTCCAGGAGGGTGCAGATGAGACACTGGGGCTTCCCTATATGAGGATGCAGGTGGGGTGGGGTGTGGCATTGAGTGCTTGCTTAGCATGGGTGAGGCCCTGGTTCCATCATCAGCCAGAAAAAAGATGAAATCAACCAAACCAAACAAAAAAACCCTGGCATATCAGATTGTGGGAGCTCAGATCCGTGGAGGATAATAAATTGGACAGTGACGGCTTTTGGCAAATTAGTCCTGAGCACCACTGACTGAGAGAGAAACTGCCAATAAGAAGTGTGAAGAAGTTTCTACTAGGCATTTTCTTGGCATTCCACTTGGCATTCTCTGAATTCAAACTTCCTGGAAGCCAGGTGTGGTGGTGCACGGTTGTAATCCCAGTACTTGGGAGGCTGAGGCAGGAAGACCTTTGAGAGTTAGAAACCAGCCTGGGCTACAAAAGGAGCTCAAGGCCAGCTTGATTTGCCCTGGAGATCCTACTCAAAAATGCTAAAAAAAAATGCAACAAAGGGCCCAGCAGGATGGCTTAGTGGTCTAAAGCGCCTGCTTAGGAAAGCTTGGGCAGCTGCAGGGACCGAGGTTCGATCTCTGGTACCACATGCTGTGTCAGCCCTGCCCTCAGGGCAGGCTGAGCCGGCCATAAAAATAAATAAACAAACAAACAAACAAAAGTTCTGAAACAAGAAAAAAATAAAACTATATATATATATATATATATATATATATATATTATATTTTTTTTTTTTTTGTCTTTTTGAGACAGGGTCTCACTATGCAGTTGAGGCTGGTCCTGAGCTCACTTTTGTAGCCCAGGCTGGTGTCGAACTCGCTCCAATCCTCCTGCCTCAGCCTCCCGAGTGCTGGGGTTACAGGTGTGCACCACCACGCCCGGCTAAAAAATAAAAAAATTAAAAACAAATGCAATAATACAGCAACAACAGAACCAATTTCTTGGAATGGAGAGAATTGAGCGGGGAGGTACAGCCTCTGTTTTTGATCTCCACAATGACTTAAGAGGGGAGAGAGAGAAAGGGAGAGAGAGAGAGAGGGGGAGAGAGAGAGAGAGAGGGAGAGAAGAGAGGGAGAGGGAGAGAGAGGGAGAGGGAGTGAGAGGGGGAGAGGAGAGAGACAGACAGACAGACAGACAGACAGAGACAGACACATACACAGAGAGAGAGGAGAGGAGAGACAGAGAGAGAGAGAGAGAGAGAGAGAGAGACAGAGAATACTAAACTATATCCCTAGACCTCTTATTTTTGTATTTTTAAAAGTTTGAGACAGGTTTTCACTAAGGTGGGCACACTAACTTTGAATGTTTCTACCTCAGCCTCCTCAGTAGCTGGGATGACAGGTGTGTACCATCATACTTGATGGAGAAGAATTTTTTTAAAATTTGTTTTTATTTTATCTATTTATTTTTTTCTTGTTTCAGAACCTTTGTTTATTTACTCATTTTTATGGCCAACTCAGCCTGCCCCAAGGGCAGGGCTGGCTAAGCATGAGGTGCCGGGGATCAAACCTCGGTCCCTGAAGCCGCCCAAGCTTTCCCAAGCAGGTGCTTTAGACCACTGAACCATCCCACCAGGCCTCGGAGAAGAAATTTTTGAAAACCAGGGAAGTTTAGAAACTGTGTGATTTTGCCGGGCGTGGTGGCTCACGCCTGTAATCCCAGCACTCGGGAGGCTGAGGCAGGAGGATTGGTGTGAGTTCGAGACCAGCCTGGGCTACAAAAGTGAGCTCAAGGCCAGCCTCAACTGCATAGCAAGACCCTGTCTCAAAAAGACAAAAAAAAAAAAAAAAAAGAAACTGTGATTTAGATATGAAATATGTGTTGCAATCTGAAGTAATTCTTGCAGACATGAGTAATGCCTCTGACAGTAATAAACTGAAACAGAGACTAACACTGTTGAGTCACAGAATATCTCAGACTTGCTTAGAAAGGGCTCAGAGGGCACCCACCCAATTCTAATTCACAGGGCTCTAAAAATAGAGACACAGTGCTGGACATGGTGTTTCACGCCTGCAATCCCAGCACCAGGGGAAGCTGAGGCAGGAGGATAGCAAGTTTGAGCCCAGCATGAGCAATTTAGTGACTTTGTGAGACTCTGTTCCAAAATAAAACCTAAAACAAAAAAGAGCTGGAGATGTGGTCCCAGTACTAAAGAGAGGGAGGGACGAAGGAAGAGGAGGAAGGAGGGAGAGAAAGAGAGGAGATTGCTAATACACAAACAGGAATATATCATTATATTGTCAGTAGATGATGTTGATGCTGGGTAGCAGAGCCAATTATACTATCTGAGGATCCAGGGTTGTTCTACTTAGTCAGTTTTTGTTGATATTTGTAGAATATCTAGCAGAAAATTCCCCTAAAGAATTATTAGAGACTTTTTTTTTTTTCCCTTAGAGATAGAGTCTCACTTTGTAATTCAGGCTGACCTCAAACTCACTATGTACACTATGGACCCCAGGCTGGCCTCAAACTCATGGGGATCTACCTGCTTCTGCCTCCTAAGTGCTGGGGTTAGAGGCAGGCACCACCATGCCCAGCTTGCATTTGTTTAATATTTTCATTAATCATAAGCTTCAGTCTCTGCTCAGGGCTTGCTTGAAGGTCATTAATGTTTCCTGCATTAGCAAGCTACACATTGGTGGCATCTTTGGCGCACTTCTGCATTTAGGTGAATGTCTTATTACCTGAATTTCTCACCAGAATGTTAGTGGATGGTTACCCCAATGCCCCTCCTGCATTTCATTATTTATTTTTTGACCATTTTGTGGATCTGGGACAGAACTCAGGGCCTCGAGCATGCCAAACGCACAGTCTACACTCAGCTACATCCCCAGCTCTTTGCATTGTTTCATACAGGGCCTTGCTGTGTTACTGGGCTGAGCTCAAGTGCTGCAAACCTCCCGACTCTACCTGCCAAGTAGCTGGGGCTATGCACATGCGCCACCATGTGTGGCTGAATTTAATTTTTATCCATTCTTTGACTAAAGCAAAAAAATTTCATTTAGCAACGTTTCTGAAACCTCAAACAATGCTATCATTGCAAGGCTTTATCTTCAGGAAGAGGCTGAAAAAAAAGAATATTTCTATTGATCTTTACATTGATTTAAATGGTTAAATAGCTATGTAGCTGACAAGGAGTGAAAAATAAGGGGGGAAACCATGTTTATGAAATAAAGCACATCATCTGAACAAAAGAAACAATTTCTAGTGGATTAATAATTCAGTGGTCTACATTAGGGTAGCTCTCTTTATTATTAACAAATCCAAAATGAAACACAGGCCATGGGGGAGATGCACAAACCTCATGAAACAGAAGTGCTCAGACAACCGGAGTGAGCAGTGACAGCTTCCAGGTTGTGCCTTTGTTGATGTGACATCCGCGCATGCCGGTGGCAGCTCCATTAATCACAGAACACTGAGATGAGTGGAAAGGAGGCCAAGCCCCACGGTGCTGCATTCGTTACAGGGGACCGATCCTTACAGGGAGTGCACTTGTCAACCTCAGGAGGTGGACACTGGACAACACCAGGTGGACAGAGCTGCCCGATGGAGGTTCAAGACCAAGTGAGGAGTCCAGAAAATAAGACCACGTTTACATATAAGTGGAGGTGATCAACACAGAAGGTAATTTTTCACATGAACCTAGCATATTTTTTTATTTTTTGAGACAGGGTCTCCCTATGCAGTTCAGGCTGGCCTTGAGCTCACTTTTATAGCCCAGGCTGGTCTCGAACTCGCACCGATCCTCCTGCCTCACCCTCCCAAGTGCTGGGATTACAGGCGTGAGCCACCATGCCCGGCTTCAAAGGAGGCTTTTAAAACTTGACAATGTAATTATGTGCTACAGTAGAGTCTCACTTTATGGGTAGTGTAGATGGAGGACTAATGTGGCTCACTCCCCACTCAAGGACTGTTCTTTATCTAAATAATTATAAAGTACTTGTCTCTTCATGCATCTACTTTAGCCAGGTGTGCTGCCACATACCTGTGGTCCCAGCATCTGAGTGGTTGAGGAGGCAGGATCACAAGTGTGAGCGCAGTCTGGGCAAGTCCCTGTCCCAAAAAATACAAAATAAAGAGGGCTGAGGATGTAGTCCAGTGCAATGACCTTAGGCACAATGCCCAGGACAGCAAAGAAAAAAAAAAAGCCTGCTGTCCATAAAGGCTCTCAGAACATAGGCCTGGGGACAGATTACAGCAGAGTCTCTCTGGAGTGCTCCTTCAACAAATTGTCAATTTTTTGCCGGGTGTGGTGGTGCACGCGTGTAATCCCAGCACTTGGGAGGCTGAGGCAGGAGGATTGGTACGAGTTCAAGACCAGCCTGGGCTACAAAAGTGAGCTCAAGGCCAGCCTGAACTCCATAGCGAGACCCTGTCTCAAAAAGACAAAAACAAACAAACAAAAAAACAAAAAAACAAACAAATGGTCAATTTTTGTTTGTTGGGGCCGGGCGGGATGGCTCAGTGGTCTAGAGGGCCTGCTTGGGAAAGCTTGGGCGGCTTCAGGGACCTCAGTTTGATCCCTGACACCACATGCTGCGCCAGCCCTGCCCTCAGGGCGGGCTGAGCCGGCCATAAAAATGAGTGAATAAACAAAGGTTCTGAAACAAGAAAAAAATAAAAAAAAATTCTTAAAAAAATTTTTTTTTGTTTGTTGAGACAAGGTCTCACTATGTAGTTTAGGCTAGCTTTGAACTCAGGTTGATCCTCCTGCCACAGCTTTCTAAGTGCTGGGATCATAGGTGTGTACTATCATGCCCAGCTGTAGGAAATGGCCAAGCTGTTTTGTTTTGTTTTTAAGGCAGGGTCTCCCTATGTAGTTGAAGCTGGCCTCAAATTCTTAGTGATCCTCCTGCCTCAGCCTCCCGAGTGCTGGGAGTATAGACATACACTACCATGCCTGGTCAATGATCAGTGTTTGTTATTCTTTTTTTCATTTAAATGGTCAATTTTTAAAATGTTTTCTTTTTTACTCAGTTGGTTGTCTGAGTCTTGTTTTGGCAACTAGAGAATAGAGCACAAATATAGGTTAATAGGCATGGTGGTGCATGCCTGTAATCCCAGCACTTGGGAGGCTGAGGCAGGAGGATCGGTGAGAGTTCGAGACCAGCCTGGGCTACAAAAGTGAGCTCAAGGCCAGCTTGAACTGCATAGCAAGACCTTGCCTAAAAAAGACAAAAAAAATATATATATATAGGTTAACCAAAATTTGAGGTTGAAGCTGGGCATCATTGCACATGCCTATAACCTCAGCTCTCAGAAGGCTGAGGCAGGAGAATTGGTGCAAGTAGAATGGCAGCCTGGCTGCATAGGAAGTTTGAGACAAGCCTGGACTACATAGTAAGATCCTGTCTTAAAAAAAAAAAAAAAAAAACCTAACTAAAAAATATTTATGTTGGTAAGTTATACTGAAATTTACATATAATTATGGTATAAACACTAGAGAATTTTTGTTGTTTGCTTCTCTCTGAGTCATCCTTAATCTTTTCTAGAGTGTGAATTGGTCATCTGCAGGATTTTGAGGTTTCTTGTTACATTTAGGGACAACAGAGAAATTCAAAAATGTATACTCGTGGTTAGGTACTTTATTTGGAGTTTTACTAAGTCATTAGATTCCAATGCCATGGGTTTCTTCAAAAGCACTTTTCCTTGGCTAAGGATGTATCCCAAATTCCCACACTTAAATGAATGAATGAATGAATGAATGAATGAGAATGAATGAATGAATGAATTTTCCAAGGAAAATATTTAATTGAAGTAACTTGATTTAAAGAAGGGCAGGGGGCTGAGGAGATAGCTCAGTGATCTAAATGTCTGTCTGACAAGCGCAAGGATCCAAGTTCAATCCCTTGTACTGTATGCTGTGCCAGCCCTAGAATCCCCAGCGTGCTGAACTGGCCTCTAAGACTGGGTGTGGGGGTGTGCACCCGCCAGGGCTGGCTGGGGAGTCTGAGAAAGGAGGACGGAGAGACCTTTTGTCAAATACATACATAAATAAAGGTTTACCAAAAAAAAAAAAAAAAAAAAAAAGAAAGAAAGAAGGGAAAGAAGGGACACGCAGGAATTGTTTTGTTACCCAGGACTTTCAGGCTGAACTGCATTCCCAGCCCTTCTGGTTTTGAGCCATGGTCTCCGCACAATCAGACTGGACTCAAACTTGAGATCCTCCTATCTCAATCTCAAAGCAGCTAAGATTTTATACGGGGGCACCCCTGAGCTTGGCCTATGTTTTAGGCAACCCCACTGTCTGCCCCATATACGTTCTGAGCTTAATTCCTTATTCTGTTACAAGGAGAAAATTAGGTTTCCTGGTTTAAATTCATGGCGGCCACAGGGTTGAGCGGTGTCTCTTTCCTCTTTACCGCCAGCATTCTCTCCTCTCCACTCGCTGTTCTGGGCTGCTGACCACGAGGTGGCGCTGATGATCGCTGGGTGGACTAGAGTTGTCGCTACAGGAGCCATAGCGGGAGTTGTTCCCAGAGCAGGGGAAGCCACCTTCCAAGACAGGGGAGGATCTAGCAGCCCCCCTTCTCTTTGGAAATATGGAAATGCCAGAGAAAAGGTTACACCCTCAATCAAAGATGCTTCCTGAAGGTGACTATACCACACGCTGGTCACTTAGAGGAATTCAGAATCAGCTACCTATCTTTTTTTGTGTGTGTGTCTTTTTGAGCCAGGGTCTTGCTATGCAGTTCAGCCTGGCCTTAAGCTAACACAGGCTGGTCTTGAACTCGCACCAATCCTCTTGCCTCAGCCTTCCAAGTGCTGGGATTACAGGCGTGTGCCAACACACCTGGCCAGCCACATCTCTTAATCCTGTTGTTACTTAGGGTGAAACCTAGGGTCGCACAGCCGTTTGGCAAACGCTGTACCGTTGAGCTGCATCCCGGCCCGTATGTCTGGAATGTATGTATAGCCAGCACTGGAGGTGCACACCTGTAATTCCAGTGCTAGGGAGATGAATGTAGGAAATTCGCCAAGGAAGCGTGGGCGACATAGGTGAGTTCAAGTCCAGCTCTGAACTGTATAGTGACACTTTGTCTCAAAAAACAAACAAAACCAAAAAAGAACCCCTTCACACACAAAGAGAAATTAATTAATTTATCTGTTTGTTTTGTGAGACAGGTCCAGGCTGGCTTTGAACTTGAGTTCCTCCTGCCTCATCCTCCCTGGCTGGATCAGAAATCTAAAGAAAGGGGATCTGTGGGTTACCTTGGAGGCCAAAGGACACAGAGTTTCTTGCAGGCGGAAGAGAAGGAGTAAGAGCTCCGCTGACAGCATTGTGAAGAGGCTGGGCACGTGGTGAGCTGAGCAAAGACCAAAGGGCAGGCCGGGCCGGCGGATGGAGCCAGGCTAAGGCCTCCCCCATCCGCTCTGTGGGAATCTGTACTTCACCCTGGAGGCTGTGGGGTGGCCCAGGACAGCCCAGCTTTAGGGCTTCAGCCTGGAAAGGAGGGCTTTCTGGAAGGAGCAGTCCCGGGATGAGAGAGCACACGGATGCAGGAGGCCGATGTCTGGGGCAGAGCAAGGTGAGCAGTGGCAGGGTAAAGGGACTGCAGAGGACAGTCCTGGAGGGGACTGAGGGGCTGTGCAGAGCTGGGACGGGCTGCCGCCAGAGCCTTCCAGAACTGTCAGAACTGTGGGGCTTGAGTTACGGAGAAAGTGTGGAAGGAATTAAATTGAAGTTAAGCTCACCTCTTCCTTGGGCAGAAGTTTTGCAGTTACTTAAGTGCAGCTAGGGCTGGGGAGATAGCTTGGCCATCTCAGTGCCTGCCTGGCAAGCACAAAGACCTAGGTTTGATCTCCGGTACCCCATGTGCCAGCTTCACATGATGTGCCAGATACTTGAAACCAGGCCTGATGGTGCAGGCCTGTAATCCCAGTGCTGGGGAGTCTGAGCTGCATAAAGAGACCCTGCACTAAATAGATAAGAGCAGCTGAATGGCATTCCAAATGAACGTGGTAAAACCCTCCAGGTCACCAGCAGGAGAAAGTGGTGACCTCCCCTGGTCAGGGCACCTCTGAGTCCTTCTTAATGCTCCAAGTCCTGTACCTTCCAGAGGGTGCTTCCTCTGGCTGCCACCACTTATGACAGCTGAGGAAATGTATTCTTCTCTCCTGGGCTTACTGTCACCAAGAACAGCCAGAAATGACTTTTTCCATGGGCAGCTTTGGCTGCCATTGTGGAGAAGGTAGAGACTACTCTGGGATGGCCACCTTTTTTGGAAGGACTGATTTTTTTTTTTTTTTTTTGAGGAATTTCCCACTCTTGAATCATCCTGTTTTTCTTTGGTCCTGCACAAACACTGATTCTACTGATTATTGATATGAATGTCACCTGGCACCCAAATCAAAGGTTCTGCCAACCTGATGAATATAGCAGTGCACACCTATTATCCCAGCTGTCAGGAGGCAGAGGCAAGAGGATCACCATGGGTCTCGGGATAGCTTGGACTACATGGTAAGACCAGCCTAAACTGCATAATGAGAACCCGTCTCAAACAAACAAACAAACAAAATGTGCCAACCAAATTATGTTCGGGTCTATCCAGGGGTCAGTAAGCCTGGTGTGGTGGCACAGGCTATTTAAGGGCTGACCTGGGATCCCCCACACGGCCAACCGGCCTGCTCCCAGAGCTGCAGCTCCTGCTCTCAGCCCACATGCTGCTCCAGATCCTGCATTCCTGAGGTTGGCATTGCCAGTCTCATCTGTAGGGAAAACCGTTTCTGTTACACAGTCCCTTGTCCCCTGGGTTCCACTCTGTGGTTCCTAGGGAACACTGAGGGGTCCCTGGGACCTGGTCCTGCAGGGGCTCCTTGGGGGCTTCTGAGGCGGAGTAGAGGGAAGACGGGAATGGGGTAAACGATGAATGAAGATGAACGGAGGTGACCCGCAAAAGTAGCCAGCTCCATCCCGGTGGGCACCCAGCTTGATTTTCTAATCCTCCTCCCTCATAGAATTTCCTAGCAGAGACAAGGCCTGAGTTTACTTTTTATTTTTGCCGACCATGTGCTTTGAAATGAAACCGACAGTCTTCATTTCTAATCAGCAACACAGTGGCCGTGCCACTGGAACTGAGCCACTACTTTTTTTTTTTTTTTTCAATTCTTTTATTGTTTAAATTTAACAATGGTTATATTACATATTTTCATCATCAGATCAGTTTAGATTAATACATATAGGTATATAAGATTGATCAAACAACTAAACATTAACCTTTCTAAATCCACATCACTTTTTTTTTTTCTTTTCCCTCTTTTTTTCTTTGAAAGTTGACATATTGCATATTGTCCTCACGAGCCACTACTTTGAGGTGCAGGAGTAGGGCTGTGTGAAGGAAATGTTTCCCAGGCTGACTTAGGCGACAGCATAATGGTGGGGTGGATGGCAGCTCCTCGGGAGTAGGTGAGGCCCCTGGTGAGCCTTTCTGAAAGCTTAGCAGAAACAGCTATAATTAGTAGTTTTCAGTTCTGTTCTGTTTTTCCTTTCTTTCTTTTTCCTTTGGCTTTTCCACATAAGGTCTTGCTATGTAGTTCAGGCTGGCCTCAAACTTGGGGCAATCTTTCTGCCTCACCCTCCCAAGCCCTGGGATTACAGGCGTGCACCTCCATGCCTGGCATGTGTTCCAGTGGCACATTTAAATTTTGTAATCTTATAAGCATGCTAGGTAACCATGGTCACCCACCTGCAGCTGTAGCCTTTTTTCTCTCGTCCACATCCACTGGAGCCATTTCAACAACTCTAAGAAAATATTTGGGGGAGGGAGGGGGAACAACTAAGCCTTTTCTTAAATTTGGAAATGGAAGCAGGAAGAAATATCCAAGCAGAGAGCGTACATACATTAGTCAAGGCTCTATTTCTGGCATATGGAAAACAAGTGTTAGTGTGGCCAGTTCTGGAAAGCCTTCGCTGGCTGTCTGAGGCCAAGCAGAGTATTCACGTTCATGCCTGCCCCGAAGGGTGTGAAGCCACAGGCAGGCTGCGGCTCTAAGAAATCTAACTCCAGCTTCTCCACAATAGAAATGTTGAGGTATTTTTCTGAAATAAGGAAATGTACATACATGGTCACGTATTGTCTGGCTATCTATCAAGACAAGAGCGTAAAGAATCATTGAGTTTTACCTTTTTGTTGTCCTAAAGCCAAAGAATGTGTCACAGAGCATATTTCTATCCATTTGTCCCATTTCACATGGAATCAAATTTGCTTTGAGAATATAATTATGAATTTTCATTTAAATTGGGTAAGGGAGTGTAAGGTTTAGACTGGATATGAATAGCCCACATCTGTAATCCCAGCACTTGGGTGGCCTTAAGGGCTGGTGTCAGTCGCCATGTGGGGCAGGGTATTGAACCATGGTCCTCAGGGCCTGAGTGAATTGGCCAAATCATGTGCTTTAACCCACTGAGCCGCCTTGAAAGCCCCATTTTTTGTTCTTGTGAGACTGTCTCAGTTTGTAGTTCATGCTGGCCTGAATTCACTATGTAGCCTTGCTGGACTCAACTTGCAGTGGTCATCTCCTGACTCAGCCTCTCTAGAGCTGGGACTACAGGTGTGTGCCGCCATAACGGGCTCTCTCTCTTTTTTGGGGGGTGGGGAGACAGGGTCTTGATATATAGTTCTGGCTGGTGTAAAACTCTCTGCAATCCTCCTGCCTCAGTTTACCAAGTGCTGGGATTCTGCCCTCTGCTTGCTGTGTATATCTGAGGTTTTGTTGTTAGGTTCATATTTAGGACTATTAATCTTGGTAAATTTATCCTTCCATTACTATGTAACATTCCTCTCTATTACTGGCAGTTTTTCTTGTTCTAAATTTCATTTTTATCATGGTGATGCGGTAGAACCCAGGGCTTCAGAGATGCTAGGCAAGTGCTAAATAGCTGAGTGGTATACCCAGTCCTGAAGTTTACATCATCTTTTTTTTAAAAAAACTTTACTTATTTATTTATGTTATGACCAGCTCAGCCTGCTCTGGGGGTGGGACTGGTGTAGCATGTGGTGCTGGGGATCGAACTGAGGTCCCTGTGGTTGCCTAAGCTTGCCTAAGCAGGAACTTTAGACCGCTTAGTTATTTTGCTGTCCCCTACTTTATCTTTGTATTATATCCACTCCAGCTTTTGCTGACATTGCATTTAATAGGCTTACTTTTTAAGACAAGATCCTACTACATATGTAGTCCAGGTATATCTTTGTGCCTGTAATACACCTATATCATTAAACGTAAAGTTCATCTTTACAATGTATAGATTGGTCTTTCAAAAAAGTTTGGCTCAACAACTTTGGTGCTTTAAGAGGTATATTTAGATTATCTACATTTAAATATAATTAATAATGTTTGAATGTTAGGTTCATCACTTTATAGCTCATCCCCCTGTTTTTCTATACTTTTTCTTTCTTTTAGATTGCTTGAATTTTTTTTTTTTCAAGGTGTAAAGCTTGCCTATTGAGATTTGGTTGTTTCTTTGTATAATTGTTCTAATTATAATAGGAATAAACTTTAGTATATCCACACCTGAAACTCCAGTTACTGAGGAGGCTGAGGCATAAGGACCCCAAATTTGAGGCTATCTTGGATAGACTATCATAGAGCCCTGTGTCAAAAAATACCCACAGCTAACAAAAAATCTCAATGTGATACCACGTAGTAGGTGCTATAGAACAATAACCTACTACCTGTTTTCCCAGTAACTTGCTACATATTTCACAAAACTAGATGAAAGAGTTTTGAATGTTTTCACTATAGCCAAATGCATATTTGAGGAGATAGATATGTCTAACCTGATTTAAGTGCTGTTCAGCTCACAAATGTACCAAAACATGGCATGGGCTCTTATAATCCAGCTACCTGGGAAGCTGAGGCAAGAGGATTGGAAAATTCAAGTCCCACCTGGGTAATGTAGTGTGACCCTGAGTCATGATTTGGGGTTTTTGCAAGGGGAACAATATAATACAGGACACATTTTATGAGATTCTTTTCTAATCATCCTAAGAATCCTATACAAAGAGTGCATGAAATCTGTCCACACACTAAAGAACAAAGAATTCAGCTGAGGGCCTGGGCCCTAGTATCCTGCAGGAGTCCAGCAGAAAACCTAGAGCCTCTTACAAGTCCATCTGGAAGCCTGGAGCCCAGTGACAAGGTCTCATGCAGGCCCGCCTCATGGATCTGTGCTGGGAAGGCCCAAAGGTCAGTGGTAGAAGCTAGAAAGCCTAAACAGTCTATGCCAGCACAATGAAGGACCTGCACTAGTGCTAGCAGGCTGAGGGATCTGAACTGGAGCCAAAAGCAATGCTCAAGGTAAGCAGCAGAGCTCCTCCAGCAACAAGCAAAGCCAAGTTCCATCAGGAAAGCCAACATGACCATCATCTCCAGGGGGCTGAGCAGCACACCATCTTCCCCTCCAGGGCCAGGAAATGATGTTCAGGATGAGGGCCAGAGCTCCCCCAAGGTGAACCATAGCCATTCTCAGTGGCAACAAGATCCCAAGCTCCTCCTCTGACAAGAACAGACAATTTCATCAGGAAAGTCAGCACGACAAGGTCCCCTAGCAGAACAGCCCAAGAGCATGAGCAGCTTCCCACAGCCCCCACAGCTCCTCCAGACAGCTTCCCTAAGAGCTCCTAACACTTTCCCTATTCTGCGTCCTATGCTGCTGGCAACAACCCTCAGATGGCCCCCCCACACCCAGCACCACACTAGTTAAATTCAAGCTGACCACCAGTTAGCAATCCACTATACCCTGTCTCAAAAACAGAAAAGGACTTGGGATAGTGGTTAGTGCAAAATCCCTGGTTTCAATCCCTAGTACAAGCGAGAGGGGAGAGAGACAGAGGCATAGAAAGACAGAGTACACAGAGAGATAGAAAATGAATGAATGGAGAGGGAAAAAAGTATTAAATAACACAAGAAAATTCTCAAAGCTTAGAAAAAGGCCTTCAGGGGTCGGGGAGATAGCTCTATGGCACAAGTACCTGGCTGGTAAATGTAAGGTCATGAGTTCGAATCCCAGTCCAGCAAAAAAAAGAAGGAAAGAAGGAAGGAAGGAAAAGAAAGAAGGAAGGAAGGAAGGAAGGAAGGAAGGAAGGAAAGAAAGAAAGAAAGAAGCAAAGAAACAAAGAAAGAGAGCTCTTCAGAATGAATAGAAAGGACTCAGATAATCTCCTATGGACAGGTGTTTTCAGTGGACTTTGCTCTGTGATGTCCATCTTTAAGGAATAGTGTCAGTGAAGGAGGAAATCAAATAGGGCTGGGGAGATAGCTCGCCAGTTGAAGTGCCTGTCTGGCAAGCACCAGGTCCTGAGTTCAATTCTCAGTGCTGCATGCTGGGCCAACCTCAGAACCACAGGTGTTCCAGCCCCAGAACCCCAGGTATACCACACCTGCCTGGAAACCAGGCATGGTGGTGCACGTTTGTAATCTCAGCACTGGGGAGGCAGAAGCAGGAGGATTGTTATGAGTCTGAACTGTGTAGTGAGATCCGGTGTCAAAAAAAAAAAAAAAAAAAAAAGTTTAAATGAGAAAAAAAAATAGTATATTTTTCCTTTAATAAAGTCCCCCCACGCACAACTTTTTTGGTTTTTGGACAGGATCTTGCTATATAGTTCAGGTTGGCCTTGAACTCTCTCAAGTGTAACTCAGACTGGCTTTGAACTTGCAGTGATCCTCCTGCCTTAGCTTCCCAAGTGCTTAGATTACAGATGTGAGCCACTACTATCATTTCCCCTTTAAGATATTCCCCATGACAACAGAGGGAGGTGCTGAAGCCCTGCAGTCTTACAGCCTAGTGAGGAAGAATGATGAACACTGCTCAGTGCTTCAGCTCTCATCTTTATTCTAGAAGCAGTGACTGGATGGATGTCTTTTCTTTTTGAAACAGGGTCTCAATACATAGACTGGACCAGCCTTGAATTCACTATGAAGTTTAGGCTGATCTCAAAGTCCGACCCTCCTGCCTCTGCTCCCTATTGCTGGCATTACAGGTGAATCTGTTCTCCCTATCTTTGAAGACAAAGGGCATTAATTCTAGCTTAAAAACTGCAGACTCTCTCCTCTCTTTTCCCGCCCCTCACTTTCTCTCGAGTGTGCATGCTCACACAGTTTGTCCTCTGTGGACCTGGTGTATGAGGCTCATACTCTCAGTATCTATAAGGTAATTTATCTCAATTAAACCACTCTCTAGGGAACAAACTGAGAGCACTCTGGGTTCCCTTGCTTGTGCATTCACCCCTTTCCCTGTCTGAGGTGACCACCATTCATGGGGTTGCTGATGACCCCAGGAACCCTGAAGCCTTCAGAGCCCTGGAGCTCAGGTATCACTGCCACCCCCTCCTGCTGCCTCTGGATCGCTCAGCTCCTGCTGTTCCTTTTTTAAAAAGCACATTAAAAATGTGCTGCTTAGGAGCCGGAGAGATAGCTCTGGCACAAGTGCCTGCCTGGCAAGTGTAAGGTTGCGAGTTTGAACCCTGGCCCCACCAAAAAAAAAAAAAAAAAAAAAAAAAAAGTGTGCTGCTTATGGCACCAAAGGGAAGGATCCACTTAGGCCTCTAGGATTAATGTGTAAGGGGCAGGGAAATAAAGAGAAATTAAATCATTCCAGAGATTTCCTAAGCTCCGCCCCCAGCATCCCAGCTTTTTATTGATTTATTTTTATCTATTTATTTATTTGTTTTTAAACTTTTTGGTGTTTTTGTTTTTGGAGACAGGGTCTTGCTTCACAGTGTGGGCTGGTCTCAAACTTGTAGTAATCCCCCAATCTCAGTTTCCCAAGTGTTAGGATTACAGGTGTACCCACCATTCCTGGCCTATTGTTTTCTGAGAGAGGTTCCCCCTCAATCACTAAGCTACCGAGGCTGTATTTGAACTTTGGATATTCTCTTTTTTTTTGTCTTTTGGAGACAGGGTCTCGCTATGCAGTTGAGGCTGGCCTTGAGCTCACTTTTGTAGCCCAGGCTGGTCTCGAACTCACACCAATCCTCCTGCCTCAGCCTCCCAAGTGCTGGATATTATTTTTTTGAGAATTTTATTTTATTTTTTTCTTGTTTCAGAACTTTTGTTTGTTTATTTATTTTTATGGCCGGCTCAGCCTGCCCTGAGGGCAGGGCTGGCGCAGCATGTGGTGCCGGGGATCGAACCACGGTCCCTGCAGCTGCCCAAGCTTTCCTAAGCAGGTGCTTTAGACCACTGAGCCATCCTGCCGGGCCAAAAACCCAACTTCATTTTTTTTTTTTGTCTTTTTGAGACAGGGTCTTGTTATGCAGTTCAGGCTGGCCTTGAGCTCACTTTTGTAGCCCAGGCTGGTCTCGAACTTGCACCGATCCTCCTGCCTCAGCCTCTGAGTGCTGGGATTACAAGCGTGCACCACCACGCCCGGCTATGGATATTCTTGCCTCAGCCTCCAGAGTGCTGGAATTACAGGTATGTGCCATCATGCCTAGCATTAAGCTTGATTTAAGTTAATATTTTCCATCTTGAAAACAAAGTTTAAACTCACCTCTTATAGAGAGTCTAAATTCTTAAGATTTTCTGTTTTCCTAACAGAATATGTGTACCCTTGAAAAAGTATGTATAAACCCTCCAGTTGGCATCACAGCTGCCTGGAGGTATCACAGGCCTGAAGTCTTGCAACAGGCCTTGAATTCACAGCAATTCTCCTGCCTCAGCCTCCTAAATTTGAGATTATAGGTGGCCACCCCATATGGCATCTTTCTTTGGGGTGTGCTAGAGGGAGCCCAAACACTAAGCATGTGCTCTGCCATTTAGCTATCCCCCAACCCTATCTTTTTTTTTAATTTTTTTTTTTTTATTTTAGGGAGGGATCTATAGGGCCTCACTACTAGATCAGACTTGTAGTGATCCGCCTGTTCACAGCCTCCTAAGAGCTGGGGTTACAGGTGCACACCACCACACCCAGTCTCAATTCCTGTCTCAGTGCAAACTTCTGGGCCCTGCATCTGCTTGCAGGCCCTCTAATCTGCTGAGCTATTTGGCCAGCCCTCCCTAACCCTATTTTGGATGCTGGTCATGAAGTTCCACTCCTGTGTAGTTGCTCCTGAGATAGTTAAGGCAGGCCTGTCCCTTCCAGCTGTATACCACACAGAGAACAATGACTAAATAACAGTGCCAGGATGCCCTGACTTCCCAAGGGCATTATAGAAAAAAGATGAATTCTCATCTGGGCAAATGAGTTCAGAACTTTAATAGACTCCAAAATGTATGGCAATTTTCAAGCATTAGACAGGGAATAATGCCTTTCTAACTGCTCTGTCCTGAGCAGCTCTTGATGTTCCCAGAGTGAGGACTGTTAGAGGATAGAGAAAAAAGGGCAAGAGTTGGAATGCAGAAACCTGAGGCTATACGGAGTCTTATCCAATGAGAAGGGCAGAAGCAGGAGGAGGAAGAGCAGGAGGAGAGAGCTCCAATAGCTTGTCTTGGGCATGCTGGGTTCTTGAGGCTGGGGCCGCTTATTCATGTGACCTGTCTCAGGCACTGTGTCCTTGAGGCTGGCCTTCATCTGTTTCCAACTTCACCTGCTCCCCAAATCTCCCTTTTTTCTGTTTTATAGTTAGAAGTGATAGATAATTAGTTGAGGTTGGAGGAGCTGTATTTGTAGGAGATCTTCTCCTTCTTAAAACCATTCCATTCTAGATAAACTTGTTTGGTTTAGGTTAAACAGTTCCAGTCCAAGATTTTAAGTCCCTGCATTTAGCAATTTAACCCCATACAGTGCATTACCCCAAAACAATGATCAGTTACCAGTGTAGTTGGCAATTGTTTTATACTTTTTGTGGTTACACTTTTCTGCTGGATGTTCAAGATCAAATTAAGGTAAGTATTAGTATTAATCAGTTTCTGTCATTTGTCCGGGTCAATTAAGTTCCTTCAGGATTTACCTTGGAACCATGAGAGTATCTCTCATTCTTCAATCTGTATCAGTCATCTAGATGAGTCACAGTCCTTGCTTGACCAAGAAGCTTTCTGTGAAAGCTTGGGTGATCCTTTTCTCCTAGCGACTCTCTTTAGGTACACTATATACCATAGAGCTTATTCTCCCTGTACCAGTAATCTCCTTGACCAGGAGTTCACGTAATTCACCAGGGTTGCAGGATGTCACTAAAAAGTTTCCCTCATATTCTGGGTCCTCATTGACCTCTGAGGGCTGGGGCTATAATTCTGGCTGCCCTGTTAGCCTGTTTACCTTTCTAGTTTTTCATCCAGAAGAGAAGTTCAATGACATGATATCTCATAATGAGGGTAGTGAGCTTAGTATTACTATCTTATCTGAATATCAAACACCTTAGAACAAAATTATTTTCTAACAACTATGGATGCTCCAATAATTGAATCTCTGCAGGCAACAGTTATATGGTTTTACACAGAAAATTTAAAATAAAAACCATACATAATATTATAGCATGAAAATCATGATGATATTTTTGTGACATACTTAAATTTCCATTTTGACGTATTATAACTCTTTAGTTATCTCCTTCTAATACATAAGAAACTTTTACTAACCCATTGACCTTAGACCTCACAAGTAAGACAAATGGCCAAGCAACATATATAGAGAATTTGTTTCCAATATCCAAGATCGGGGGCTGGGGAGATAGCTCCGAGGCACAAGTGCCTGCTGGGCAAGTGCAAGGTCGTGAGTTCGAACCCTGGTCCCACAAAAAAAAAAAAAAAAAAAAAAAAAAAAAAAAAAAAAAAAAAAAAAAAAAAAAAAAAAAAAAAAAAAAAAAAAAAAAAAAAAAATATCCAAGATCACTCAAATATATTTTTTGGCCAAATTAAATTATAATAACTCTTTATAATTTTTGAAGTTTTAATTATAAACAGATCAGTCCAATTTTTTTGTAGGTCGATTAACAGAGATTTCTTATGAGAAAATTTGCAAGCAATAAAGCCTTTTATCTATAAAAGATTTACAATTTTATTTTGTCTTAATACTGGCAATTTTTATGTCCCTTTCTGTCATGTAACTTCCAGTTCAGTTGTCTCTATACACTGTCACCTACTCAGATCTTCTTTTCTCATTTTTGGTTAACATCTCTTGGGCATCCTGAGTCAGTTTCTTTAATTGACCCCAGGCCAGGTCTAGCCCCATCTTTGTCCACTGGCTGTGGAGTAGTTTCTGAGGCATCACTACCATAGGACTGAGTATCAGCTTCTGGAGAGGTGGAGTCAACTCCTCTTCTGGATCTGAGTCCATGATGCAGCCAGACAACATACTCTGGCACCCAGATAGGCCATTCAGCATTTTTTTTGAAAGACACAAGCCTATCCTCAACCCCAAATTAGCACTGGGCTAAGTCCCTTCCATTGTCCAATATGAAGATCTTTCCCAAGTACCCTTCCTAATTTCTCTTCCTTTATCTGCTTGTCATTCTGCTGCTGTAGTGTCATCTTCAGTAGGATTTAAAAAGTTAATGGTGTAGATACCAAGCAAAGTCTATTGTGACTGTGAATTTTATAGGGAAGGATTTCCCTTTTAGTTTTCCTATTAGAATTTTGAGTATATGGTGAGCATGTTCAACAATTCCTTGATCTTAAAGGTTGTAAGAAATTTCTGTGGTAAGGGAAATACATAACATTTTATAAAACATTTAAAAGCAGTGCTTGTATAAGCTGGGTCATTGTTAATCTTAAGTGCCTTCAGGCAGTCAAGGGTACCAAAGGTACCCAAGCAACAAGCAATAGCATGTTTAGCCACTTTACCAATGCAGGCAGAAGCAAAAATAAATCCTGAGGAAATATCCACTGTAACAGGTACCCAGCATAGAGAGCCAAACTCAGCAATATGAGTGGCATTCATTTGCCAGAGATGATTCAGGTACAACCCTTGAGGATTAACCCCCATAGGGAGTGAAGGAAGATGTATTACACAGGAGGAATATTGTTCAACAGTTTTTCCAGTCTGTTGTCAATAGGAAATGTTTATGCAATGCAGAAGCATTTTGATAGAAGATAGTATGGGAGGCAGATGCCTATTGAACAGTTTCTGGGGGAGCAACAGGGACAGTAGCCAGCAATCCATCTGTAATAGCATTTCCCTCAGTAAAAGGTACTGGAAACTGGGAATGGGAATACAAATGATCTATAAAACGTGAAACATGGTGTGTCTTAATGGCAAATTGGAGAATATGAAATAAATGAAAAAGATCTTCCTGGTTATTATGAATGGTGGCAGTTCCGATGTGGCACTTCACACTGCAAACAAGGTTAATTGGAGTGGATGAATGATCTTGTGAGGCCAATATAACAGCCTGCAATTCAGTCTTTTGTGCAAAAGAAAAACCCATATCCTGTATTTGAGAAGAGGAGGTTGTAGCATAACCTCCCTTGCCCAAAGAGGACCCATCTGAGGAAACAGAGATACCTCCCTCTATGGGAACTGAATTTATTTTTGAAGGAAAGACAAAGGGTGTGAGGGAAGCAAATTGAATGAATTTGTTTGGAGGATAATGACAATAACACCAGTAAAGTTAGCTAATGTGATTTGCCAAGAGGATGAGAATTGCCATAATTATTTTTGAACAGAAAAGGGAACAATGGTATTTTGTACCTCAAATATTCCAAGGGCTATTATTGGAGCATCCTAAGTGTCCTGGCATCATCTGTTGATTAACCAGTGTGAGGGGCCATTGATCGACCCAAACAAAGTTATTGGATATCCAAGTTATGGACACCCTCTGTGATGCCAGAGATCAAGGCCCCCCTGAAAATGTGAATGCAAGTATCCTATGCGAATGATTCTTTTTTAGGAGTAACCAGGAAAGGTTCTTTCTTTCCCTAATTTTTTTTTTTTTTTACCAAGCCCTTGAGTGTAAATGAAACCTTGCTGTGACATCTGATGAGTCACCAAAGACTTATGACTAAGCAAAAATGTCCTCATATCCTGTAGTATGCCACGACCCCATAGAATGACTGGTACATGGGGGGAAGACATATGGTAGGTACTATCGAGAGTGGCCTTCTGAATCCCTCCATGTTAATAATTTAGCAGCTCTAGTAGGGTGAGAAACACTACCTACCCCTTGTTGATCTGTAGTTGCTATATCCAGGGGCCACGCCATAGGCCAGCAGTGTTGGCTAATAATTGAAGCATCTACACCTGTGTCCAAAAGCTCTTTGAATGTTTTTCCTTCAATAATCCATTCCATCTTGGGACAATCCTGTTTAATCTGTTGAACCCAGTAAGCATCTGAAGAACTAAAACCCATGGGTTCTCTTTCCTTATTTATACATTTTCCAATTTTTTTCAAAGGAAAAATGACCAATTGAATGATAAATGATGCTAGAGTCTGTGGTGACTTGAACAATGTGTTGAATAGTTTGAACCATAACAACCAGAACTTTGCTTTCCCCTGTATAATCTGCATCAATAATTATAGGCAAAACCTGAAGATCCTTTAAAATGAGACTACTGTGGCCTATCAGGAGGCCACTGTTCCTTGAGGCAATGGTCCATAAACTCTAGTAGGAATAGCCTAGGGCCCCACTTCAGGAATTAATATGAATCTGGAGGAG
Source organism: Myocastor coypus (assembly GCA_004027025.1). Classification (NCBI taxonomy): domain Eukaryota; kingdom Metazoa; phylum Chordata; class Mammalia; order Rodentia; family Myocastoridae; genus Myocastor; species Myocastor coypus. The sequence goes on along the minus strand of PVJA010001960.1, from coordinate 91,657 downwards.
GGACTATGGGACAAGCCTCCACTGTCTTTTGTTACTTGCCAAACGTCAGAAATGTGCTTGGCGGTGGAGGGCAGAATTGGTGAGGATTCAGGGAAAGTGCCCCCACTCTTGTTTGGTGGGGCTGTGGCAGGCCCTGCTAGAAGCCTCCTGGATAGGTCATTCTTCCGCTTGAGTTTTGGATCTACACTCATCTGCTCAGTGATACCTTCCTCTACACCTTGTACAGATACTGGGAGATTTGGTTGAAGGGATGAATAATGGCTATGTTGCCCTTACTGGTATAGCAGGGAAATTTCAAGCCAAATGTCCCCTGTCTCTGCAGCTGAAACAAGTAACCTTGTTGCTTCCTTTTCCTCCAGGCTATGGATGAATAGCCTGAGTTGCCGCTGCTGCCAAGACAGCCCCTTGAAAGTATGTGGGGCCAGTGCCTGCACAAACCTGAATAATCTCAGACAGCACAGTGTAACCTATTTTGTATGGGCTCAGAACACCTCACACCATTTATTTGTGTTTTCAAAGGCTAATTGTTGAACAATGAACTTGTTACACTCTAAATTATTGATAGCCCTTTCACTGGCCTGAAATAAGCGTGCCACAAAGTCCTGAAAATGTCCGTAAGGACCTTGGCGAGCAGAGGTCAGATTAAGGGGCATCTCATCCCTTGAAGGAAATTTCCTCCAACCTCTGATGGCAGCTATTTTAATTTGCCCATAGACTTATAGTTCAAAAGTCAGTTGGTTGTTTATGGCAACAAAGTCACTGTCTCCAGTTAATATACCTTTTATAAATTTGAGACCAGCCTGAGCTACAAAGTAAGCTCAAGGCCAGTCTGAACGGCATGATGAGAACCTGCCTTAAAAAGACAAAATATAAAATAATAAAATAGCTGGGCGTGCTGGCTCACACCTGTAATCCCAGCACTCGGGAGGCTGAGGCAGGAGGATCAGTGCGAGTTCGAGACCAGCCTGGGCTACAAAAGTGAGCTCAAGGCCAGCCTGAACTGCATAGCGAGACCCTGTCTCAAAAAGAAAATAAATAAATAAATAAATAAAATAAAAAAAATAAAATAAAATAATAAAATAAAACAGTGCTTTGAACAGAATCCTCTGTGTTCATCTCAACAGGTACATGGCTAATGAGACACTCCCTGATCCAGGTCCACAAAAGAAAGGTAAGTACAGGAGTTCATAATAGAATAAGGATTTGTGTATATATTTGTTGTTCTTGACAACCTACTTGTCTCATGTTTAACACTTGATAAGATCAATGCACCTTTTTGTCTTTGGCTTCTCTTGGGCCTACTTCTCTCCGTGCACACACAGCTAGAATTCTGTTGCTTGTTCTCTGATGCATTTCTTTGTTCCCTGGGTCCCTGTTCAAATGCCAAATGTTGTGTCCTGCATGCCTTTCAATATTCTCAGGGTGAGGATGATGCAAGGATGGAGAAAAGAGGACAAGAGTCAGAATACAGAAAATTGAGGCTTAGGAGGAAGAGGAAGAGGAAGAGAGCCTGCTCCAAAGGCTTGCCTCAGGTGCTATACTCTTGAGGCTGGAGCAGCTTATTCATGTGACTTGCCTCCAGCCCTGGGTTCTTTTTTTTGTCTTTTTTTTTTTTTTTTTTTTTTTAGACAGGGTCTTGCTATGCAGTTGAGGCTGGCCTTGAGCTCACTTTTGTAGCCCAGGCTGGTCTTGAACTCGCACCAATCCTCCTGCCTCAGCCTCCTGAGTGCTGGGATTACAGGCGTGAGCCACCACGCCCGGCTTAGCCCTGGGTTCTTGAGCCTGGCCTTGGTGGATCTCCAGCTTCAGCTGCTCCCTATGACTAACAAAATGTTGGCTTCTCATTTTTCTCTTAATAGCAAAGATGTTTCAACTATAATTGCTCAGTGTATTTTTTAAAAATTGTTTTACAAAGAACCCTTCTGACTTCTAGACTTAATCTAAAAATATACAGTCTACTCTTGGGGCTGGTGATGGAGACAGGGTACAGTGTGTGCTTAGGGTATTCAGGCCCTGGGTTCAATCTCTAGTACCAGTCAGCCAGCCTGGGTGTATGATGAAATGCCTATAATCTCAGCAGTCCAGAGGCTGTGGCAGGAAAATCTCCATGAGCTCAAGGCCAGCTGAGTGCTTTCCATGCCACCGCATTCTCTATGTTAATTGGGTATCCAATGTCATTAGATTCTGGTGCTCCCTGGAGTTAGCACCAGACCCCTTAGGAGAAGGGCTTAGTTTGAGCCTACATGTACTTCAGGTGTCAGTAGCAAGTCCCCAGCTGGCTGGCCTTCTGAGTAACTGGCTAGACACTTGGGATTCCCAAAGCCCCCTCCTCAGGTTCAACACTGTGCTGAAATGAACAGCTTCTAGAGCTCAGGAAAGCACTGAAATTAAATTGCTTGATTTATTTATTTATTTATTTATTTATGAGCAGAATAGATTTGTTAAGAGAAAGAAAGCTTCTGTCTGGGAGGAGCAACAGAAGGGGACCCGAGCAGGTTGCCTGGGAAGCTGTCTCTTCCAAGGACTTTTATAGAGAATATGTGGGAACTCACTTGGGTGGGTATGAGGTAGGATAAAACTGTGGTCAACCAATGAGATTATGAGCACCATTGCTCAGGTAAAATTAATTAACATCGGGATCCAATGGGAAGGCAAGTTATGTAGCAAGCCGGCAAGGACACCACCTATTGAGCTTGGGCTCCTGACTCCAGGATCAAGGTGATTGATACCTACTTAAAGTATCAATCCCTGATGCCCATCCCTAGGGAAGTATGTAGTTGTTTCTGTTTGCTCTTTTTTTTTTTTTTTTTTTTTTGTGGGACCAGGGTTCGAACTCACGACCTTGCACTTGCCCAGCAGGCACTTGTGCCTCGGAGCTATCTCCCCAGCCCCTGTTTGCTCTTGTCTTGAGATTTGGCCCATGGCAGAGGAGTATCCTTGTCTCTAGTTGGAAGGTGACCTTGCCTTCCATGTCATCCTTGAGGGCCTGGCCCTGTCTGACTGCCTATAATATTTCTATTTAATTCAGCTACCTACAACATTCCTCCCTCTGAAGAAGTAACCCAAACTACCATGTGGGAATTATGGGCCATGACCACTCTGGCTTCTTCAGGGAGAAAGGGGTCGTAGCTGTGAACCAGCAGTCAGAGATACTCTCTGGAGGTCCTCTCTAAAGGCCCTCAATAGACACCAGCCATTTTTTATCTTGGGTAAGTGGAATCACTTTAAATCTCTGTCCAATGATCTTGGTGGGAAATTCCAAATGATGCAGGGGAAAACGATCCCCAGCCTGAAGAGTTCATGTTCTCTAAAATCAAAGAATGAATTTTAAGCCGGGAGTGGTGGCTCACGCCTGTAATCCCAGCACTTGGGAGGCTGAGGCAGGAGGATTGATGCGAGTTTGAGACCAGCCTGGGCTACAAAAGTGAGCTCAGGACCAGCCTCAACTGCATAGCGAGACCCTGTCTCAAAAAGACAAAAAAAAAAAAAAAAGAAAAAAAAGAATGAATTTTAGGAATAGACGGAGATTATGAGCAGAATAGATTTATTAAGAGAAAGAAAGCTTCTGTCTGGGAAGAGCAACAGAAGGGGACCCAAGTGGGTTGCCCCTAAATTGCTTTAGAAAAAGGATAAAATAAAGACCTAGAAAGGGAAACATCTGGAGCTGGGGATGCACATCTGTGATTTCAGCACTTAGGAGGCTGAGGCAGGAGGACTGCTAACTCAAGCCCAGCCTGGGCAATTTAGTAAGGTCCTGTCTCAAAATAAAAACCCAAGACTTGGGCTGGCAAGATAGCTCAGCAGTCTAAAGTGCCTGCTTAGGCAAGCTTAGGCAACCACAGGGACCATGATTCAATCCCTGGCACCACCTGCTGCGCCAGCCCACCCCCCCAGGGCAGGCTGAGCCAGTCATAAATAAATAAATAAATAAATAAATACCCCAAGACTTGAGTGCTTTCTTGGAAGGAAGTTGGACCTGTCGTAATGAAATGAATGTAGGCCAGAGGTACAGCCTGGAACTAGCCTTACAGGTAACATTTCTAATCTGCCGGTTAACACCAGACCAGGTATGGAGACCCCTGGGGATGGGAAGACGGAAGGCTGCAGCATCCCATCCAGTGAGCCCAGGTGGCTGGGTTTCTTGGCAACATGTTGCAGTTCACAAATGCTCACCCTCCAGCCATTAGTACCATCTGGGAGGCCATCTCCCAGCTGGCTTTCAAGTCTGGGGCCTGGAGCCCCACAGTGCTCTCAGGGGGTTCTCACTGAGAAACCTAAGAAGACAGCCCCATGCAAGGTCATTGCAGGGGTCTCCCTCCTTGCTTTGCCTCCACTACAGTTTGTACCTCTGGGGACTGGAGTTGCAGAGGACACAGCTCTGGTGGCCAGGGCATCTGTAGAGTGCCTACAGATCATCTCAGCAGCTTCCATCTGTGTCCCTGCCAAAAAGCCATTCCCTAACCTTGTCGTTGAAGACCTTTGACTGGTAGAGCTTGAAAACAAGTAACAAACTGCAGGTCATAACAAATAAAACTACTTCGGGGATCTCCTCCTATGTTTGAGGAGGTGAGGTGGCCTAGCATAGCGATGGATGTCAGCTTTCAGTGATGCAAATAGCCCACTGAGGCACTCTTACCGGAGGTTTTAGGTTCACCACCACTGGTCCAGGACAAAAACAAAAACCAGCAACAGAAGGGAGGGAGAGCTGGGCACAGATGTGGGAAGTGAGGGGCCGGAGGAGAGCTGAGGTTCTTAATGAGGTCGTCAGAGGAAGCAGTCACAAGGAAGAGACTGCCAAGCAAGCATAGGGGCGGGCAAGGGTCGAGGGTGCCTGGTGCACTCAGGGAGCAGAGTGACCCTTAGGGCAGCTGTGCTTGCTTGGCTTTGACTTGAAGTGATGTGGGGGTCACTGGAGGGTCTGAGTAGGACAGGCATGTGATTGGCTGGGGTTTAGCAGGCAGCTTGCTGCGGAGTTGAGAAGCAACTATGCTAGGTCAAGGCAGAGATAGCAGTGGTGAGGGTGTTCCATCTGGGTAAGATTTGAAAACAGAGCCAAGGGACTTGTGACTGACAGAATACAGAGTGTGATGGGGGTAACAAGAGTTTGAGGATGAAAACCAAAATTTAAGCTAGGAGCAGTGCTACACACCTAATCTGTAATCCTAGCACTTAGCAGGCTGAAGCAGAAGGCACAAACAAGGCTACATATGTAGCAAGACCCTGCTTGAGAAACAAGAACAACAAAGGGCCCCATTTCAAGACCCGGTGACCCAGGTTGTTCTCTGGAAGCTGAGGAAGATCCTGTCCTCAGAGATTTTAATTGCTGAACTACAGGCTGAATGCTCGCCTTGTTCAGCACCACAGCCACTGTTGGGTCCAGCTAGGAATTGGTGAACCAAGCAGAAAATTCCAGGGCACAGACTGTTGCAGGCTCCAGCCTGGAGGGACTGCAGCCACGGCTTAGAGGGTCTCCGCAGCCATGTTTGTAGCTACAGCCCTGGTGTGGCTAAGGTGGAACAGCTGGGCCCAGCAAAGGGCAGCATGGGCAAGAGATTGCAGCTCAGCCCCAGAGGGAGCCCTTGGGTGCTATCCTCCTGGCCCCAGAACTTCCAGCAATGATGTTCTTGCCAAAATCCAACCTCCTTTCCTAAGAGGCTTCTTAGTCCCAGAGACGCTGTGCCCTGGCTCACAGGTAAGTCGCAGAAGAACTCAACCTCACTGAGGAGTTTCAGTGGTCTTTAAAGAAAAATTTATTCAGGGTCAGCTGGGGAGGTTTTCCTTTAGACAGTGCAAACATGTCAGAAGTGAAAGAGATTTAGCTATTTGTGTGTGTGTGTGTGTGTGTGTGTGTGTGTGTGTGTGTGTGTGTGTGTGTATTTTGAAATAGAGTTTTACAAAGTAGTCCAAGATGGCCTTGAACTTGCTATGTAGCCCTGGCTTTCTTCTAACTTATGATTCTTCTGCTTCAGCCCCAAGGGCTGGGGTTATAGGCAGGCGTGTGTATGCCCGATGAGTCTGTGCTGTACCTCAGAAGCTCTTGCTAACCGCCCCATTCGGTCCACACGTAGCAGGTGCATCAGGTAATGGATATCCCTGTTGCCAGGGCTAAGTTCAGAACTTGACTCTACCACTTTTATTACTGAACCAAGACCTTTTGCCTGCCTTGCGCTGTGCCAGCCACTGAAGTAACGAGTTTTGAGTTTGGCCAAAGAGAATTTCACAAGATGGCCAAGCATGTGCAGACGAGAGAGCCAGCCTTAATCTGCCTTCCTGACGATAGGATTGGGGGCTTGAGCTTGGTATTGGGGACTGAACTCAGGTCTCTCACACTGAGCTACATCCCCAGTCCTTTTTGTTTTTTATTTGAGATAGGATCTTGTTGTTACTTAATTGCTCAGACTGGGCTCAGAATTACAATCCTCTTGCCTCAGCTTCCTAAAATGCTAGAATTATAAGAATGTGCCACCATGGCCTGGATGGAATTAAATAATTATTCAGCGGAATTATGAAACTGCATATATGCCTGTCTGTGTGTGGCGATGAGGGTCAAAACCAGGACTCAAGTATGCTAGGCAAGCTCTCTACCACTGGGTACATCTTCTGCCTGAAACTAAATTCTTGAATTGTCACCGAATTGTTTTTATTGGTTCTTATTGATGCCACAGTACTAGTACTACCTGAAATAGGGATTTGATGTGAGGATTTGCAGGATTCCAGCCTTCTGGCATGGAATGCCTGAATTCCTCGTGGAGAGCAAGAATTCCTCGCAAGTTTGTAACCTGGCTCTGCTTGATGAATCAACCTCTCACTCAGAATACACACAGGAATGCTGCTGCTACCTGGCCTGGTTCCAAGGGTGTCTGACCCTGAGAAGCCACCTTGGTCACCTCCCTCCCTCTGAGTTCGAGTTCACATTCCTGATGGAGGAGGCAGACAGGAAACAAGATAATTTTAAAGATAAGGACTGGTGTGCGATGAGATTAAAGCACAGAGAGGAGGTGGGCGTGGTCAGGGAGGGCCTCTCTGAGGCAGTGACCTTGAAAAGGGGGGAACCGCATGGCCAGCAGATGGGTGGCCCGGCCAGAGTTGCACAGAGCAGAGGTCCTGAGACAGACAAAGCCTGGCATGGACCCTGCCCCGGACTCTAATGGAGAAGGGTCAGACGTGAGGGGAGGCTCATTCTTCACTTGGTATGAGTACCCTCGCATTTCCAGCAAGACCCCAAAGGCCAGGGTAAGGAATTTGGGTTTTATCTCAGCTGCTTCCTGCTTCCAGGTCCTGAATGCCCTTTTCAGCCAGGTTCTCCCTGACTAACCTAACTTATGTCAAGAGCTGGTGAATTTAACCAGCTACCCACAGACTCACATCCTCATTCCTGGAGCTATTATTTCCTCGTGGTTCTGATTGTTCTTTATCACACACTCCATTTCACTCTGATTTTGTCCACTGTCCTCTCCCTGATGGGGTCATGGGTTGTATAAGAGCTGGGACAGCCCTGGCTGGAGTAAGGGAGTGAGTATTTGCTGAAGGAGAGCTTCGAGGTCTGGTCTGAGTGGTGCTTTCCTGGTGCTCAGCAGCCTGGGGCGGGCAGAAGGACCCAGGAGCCTGGAGTGGGACTGACATCTGTCTGTCCTGTAACCCAAGCCCCTGACTTGTGGGGCTTGAGGAGGAATTCGCTAGAGGTGGTGTCTTTCCTTCCTGCAGGTTCTGAGAGAGGACTTTACTAGGGTGGGCGGAGGGGTTGTAGGGATCAACAGAGCCTGGACAGCACCATCAGGACAGCACCATCATATCATATCCTAGTTGTGAATGGAGAAAGGAGGCCGGGAGATAGCTCAGTGGAATAAGTGTTTCTCTGGCAATCACAGGGTCCTAAATTCAATCTCCGGTACCGCAAAAAAAAAAAAAAAAAAAAAAAAAAAAAAAAAAAAAAAAAAAAAAAAAAAAAAAAAAAAAAAAAAAAAAAAGGAAGAGCTTGAAATAGTGAAGAAAGTTTCAAACGGAAAAATATAAATTGCTTATGTATGGCAATTTTTTAAATCTAGAAAAACCCTAAAACTTACATCTGAGTGAATCTGGCTAAGTACACCTGACATTGCTTTCAAGTACAAGCGCTGAATGATAGTAGTCAAAAGGCCTGTAATCTCAAATCATAGCAAGAGCTGGAAGATACATCTCAACTAAGTATAAAATGAAATGAATAGGATGACAATGGAGGAGGATCCCACATTCATAGTTTTTGGGGGAGAGAGCATTTTTGTTACTGAGACACTAACAAATAATTTTTAATTTGTAACTTTTTTATTTTGGTGCTGAGGATTGAACCGAGGGCATCCCACATGCTCAATATATGCTCTACCATAATCTTCAGTCTTTTGTCGGGAGAGGGTACTGCCATCCAAAGTGAGGGCTGCCCCTGGAGCACTATTCTGCATTTTAGGAAGAGGCCCTGGGTCCTGCCCCGTGGCCTCTCACACCTCCCGGGTGCCGGCTGCTCCACATCCTCCTTCCTTCCGTGCAGCACTGTGAACACAGCCATGCCTGGCAGTGCCTTCTGTTGTGTGGCTTTGCACTCACAGGAGAAGCCACAACTTTTATGAGAGAGGCAGAGGCAGGAGTGATGACAGGGCCAAACCTTTGAAGGCCTGGGGGAAGCAAAGCTCTTTAGCTTCTAGTCTCTGTGGCAGTGCAAGTCCTTCCTCGTGGAGAGTTCACAAAAGGGGTGTAGTTTCCATCTAAAAGACTTGTTCTGTCTTTGCAAAAATGATTTATTCCCTCCTGGGGGGCGGGGGCGGGGGGGGCCGGGCCTTCTGAACACCATCTTGTCTACACTGCCTGGGTCACAGACCTGCATGGAGCCTCGTGTTTGAGAGGAGCTGCAGTGGATGAGCGCAGGCAGGGCGGAAGCCAGGTGGCTGTGGCGGAGATCCTGAGTTGTGTTTAGTATTCCATGTGTGTTGTCCTCCTAAACCACATGGCTGCGAGGACTGGGCCTGGGCTGCATCTTGTACTGCAGCAGAACTCACAGGCCTGAGTTCTGCATGCCTGAGGCCGCCTGGAGGTTTGCAGCTGGAATGGCAGCTGCCCTTGCAGGTAAACCCAGACTCACCTCTGGCTGGGCTTTGTGCAGGCTGCTTGCTCCCCAGTCTTTGTGCTCCCTGTCTTTTAGCAGCAGATTTGCTGGGGCTATGGGGTGTAGTACAGAAAATGATCAAAGTGGAGTCCCACATGCTTGGTGGATTTGATCTGTGTCTCGCCTCTTCTGCCCTCCCCCATGTACCCTGGCTGAGGAAGCCAGAGTGGAACAGTTATCCCTGACCCCCACCCCTAGTGTCAGTGGGCTGTACCTCTATGGCCGCTCCACCTGAGCCTCAGCACTGGGTCCATGCAGCCTGCAGATGCAGGAAGATCAGCTCTCTGCTGTCCTGTGCACCACAGCGTTGGCTCTGCAGGGAGGGGAAGCTTGATGTGGTGACTGTCAGGTACTCCCACCCCCTGCTCTGGCTCTTACCTGGGAGTGGTAGCTATCCTGCCCTCATCGATGAACACCCCCAGGGGAAAATGGGGACACCTTCATTCTCACCCCTCTCTGAGGACTGCAATCTGCCCCCACCTGCCCAGAACAAATGCTGGGGAAGTGAAAATGTCAGTTAAGTGGTTGCCATGGCAACCTGATCTTGCCTGTTTGCTGCTCCGTTTTCAATGTGGTGCTAGTCTTTTCTATCAAGCTGATGAATTCCTTAGTTGTTCTCCTCCCGACTCTGTCCCCTGTTCACAATAACACACTGTGTATTCTGGATTGTGAATGCTGACAGAATGATGATGTTTCCTTAGAGAGCTGGGGTAAGAGCCAGGAGAAAGCTTTGGGGTTGAGAGTGTCCATTTTTGTTCTCATTATGTGCCTTTTTGGGGTGGTAAGAAAAACTCTGCCATTACTTTCCTTTTTGACCTTGGATGTGTGTGTGTGTGTGTGTGTGTGTTCCTGGGAATTAAACCCAGGGCTTTCCATAGTAATATATCCCCGATCCTTTTCATTTTTAGTTGGAGACAGAGATCCTAAATAGCCTAGCCTGGACTCAGACTTGCAGTCTTCCTGCCTCAGCCTCCCAGAGTGCTAAAATTACAGCCCTGTGCTCCCACACTTGGTAAGCCAGATCATTAGCCCTGAATCAGGGGAAAATCTTACTCTTAGCCTAGCCACCAGCTCTGACAGCGATCTTGAGGAGAAAATGACTGTATCAACCTTTGAGGTCCTCCACAGAGGTAACTTAAGGTTGGGTTCAGGCTGCTGGGGGACTTTTGCTTTAAAATCCAGTGCTTCCTGGGTTAGGAGCTAGGGCCTGGGGCTGGCTTTTTTTTTTTTTTTTTTTTTTTTTTTTTTTTTTTTTTTTTTTTTTTTTTTTTTTTTTTTTTTTTTTTTTTTTTTTCCTAGTGATGCTAGGGATTGAACCCAGGGCTGTCACATAATTTTGTTCAGCACAAATTCTTGGATAAACTTGACTCTTTTGGACTTCTATGAAGTAGGGCTGTCAATCAATAGTCCTGTTTCCTGGGCCTGGGCCTGTGCCTCTCAATGGTAGTGTGCCTGCCTAGCAAGCCCAAGGCCCAAGTTCCATCTCTAGTACTACAGAAAAGGAAGGAAAAAAAAGTGCTTCCTTCATAGAGTTATTCTGAGAATGAGATGAAACACTGTAGGCAGTGCTAGCTTAGAGTACATAAGCAGTACTGTTAGCTCAGATTATATTCATATTGAGCATCACAGAACTCCACAAAGGATATGTGCTATCAGAAGAGAACATGCCTTAATTTTCCATAGTTAGGTCTTCAGTGTTTTGTTTTTCTCCTAAAGGCAGAGCATTCATTTATTCATTCATTAAGACAAGGCCTCACAATGTAGTTCAGGCTGGGCTCACTTTTCAGTGATCCTCCTGCCTCTGCCTCCCCAATGCTGATACCAGCACGCCCTGCTTGTTTTTAAAAGAAGACTTAGTGCCGGGGGCTGCAGCTCAGACACAGAGAGAGTAGCAGGCAAGTTCTCTAGGTTTGATCACCAGCAACACACACCAAAAAGATATTTTTGTTTTGCCTTGTTTCTCCTTATGAAGTTGCCTATCATGATTCCTGCAGTAGGGGAGCTGAAACTCCTTGAGGAGAGAGGCAGGATCTCTCCCATGACTGTCCCTAAGACAAAAGAAGGGATCCTTCTCTTACTCACAGGGCGGACCCGAGGGGCCTACAGGGCATTGGCCAGCTTTGGCAAAGCTGTGTGAGAAGCTTTTGATGGCCTTTCTTTTCCCTTCCTGAATTTTGCAGTCACCTCCAGGTATCCCCAGGGGTCACCCCTGGCTTCCCAGGTCTATCCCCTTGGGTAAGGACACTGGGCAGCAATAACAGCAAAGGCCAGACCTGTGCTAATTAATCACTCTGTCTGCACAGTTAAGCTCTGTGTGCCTGCCTCCCACTCTGGGTGGTGGCCAAAGGCTTCAGAATCTTAACTCAAAAAAAAAAAAAAAAAAAAGTATCAAGGTGCATATTCTACTGAATAACGATGAACTCTACAACGCGTATAACCTTTGCAATAATTCTTTTAATGTTTGGAAAATACCAGGGAGTGCAGTTTACTCAGAGACAAACTTGTTCCCTAAAGTTAGAGCAGCTGAAAACAGAGAGCTCTGATAAGAAGCAGCATGGAGGTTACCCCACAGATGGTAACCTTTAGTGATTTTCAATCACTTTACTTGATGATGTGCTTCTAAAGTACATACAGGTACAGTATAGTACTTTAAAAGTAAAATGGTGCCTTCCTAAACATGGGACAGCACTTACTAAGTGGAAGGGGCGTGATGCCTCTGTTTTTTTCAGTATTAGGCATTATATCCAGGGCCTCTACACCTACCACACCCCGTTTTTCTTTATTTCTATTTTGAGACAGGTTCTTGCTAAGTTCAAATCACTTGTGATCCTCCTGCCTCAGCTGGCCAGAGTACTGGAATTACAGGTGTGCCCCTGCGCCTGGCTATGATACTACTTTTAAAAATGTGACTCTTCTAGATCTGACTCCAGGCTTTCTTGGAAAGGAGTGGCTACAAATTCCTTTTAGTCACTTTAGGGCTTTTCCTTCTCCTACAGGCCCCTTCCTTGAAAAGCCTGTCCAAAGTCAAGGCAGGGCTGGAATCCTGCACTTGCGTGTACATTCAGAGCTTCTGATGCCCACACCTGGGATGGCCCCTCTTGTGGGCACTACGCCCATCGGCAGGAGCCCAGGAGGCTGGGAGGTCCCCCCTGAGCTCCAGCACCCACCTTGTCCCTATGCACCAGGGTGCTGGTGTCTTTGTCCTCAGGAATGAGGTCCAGTGGGGAGGGGGGGCTGAAGGTTACATCCCATTTTAAAGAGTAGGATAATTTATTGGGGAATAGGAATAGCTCCTGAGGACAGGAAGGGTCCAAAATGGGTTGCCCAATTCTTTTTTCTTAATTCCCAGACTCTCTTAAAATATCTTCTGGAGCATAGCCTGATGATACAGCTACACTTGCCTAGTATTCTTGAGGCCTCAGGTTAGATCCCCAGCACTGGAAAAGCATAAAACAGTACCTCCCCTAAGTATAAGCAGGAAGCCCCCTAGGAGTGGCTGTGTGATGGAAAAGCCTGGATCTTATCTGGAGCTTGCTGTTTTTAAAGGAAAGTGTAAGTTAAAGTGTTTTTAAAAGGAAAAATGTGATTAGTTATAAATTTAAAACTGTAGGAAGACATTTGAGGTACCTCCCTAACAGGTGGGGGAGGTATGCTGATAGAAAAGATTTGAACTTTTTTTGAAGGTGGCACTGGGGATTAAACCCAGAGCTTCTGCTCCATCTGTAGACCTTTAATTTCTTATCTATCTATCTATGTATCTATCCTTTTGAGGCAGGATCTTGTTAAGTCCTTATTGCTCAGCCTCAGTTTGAACTTGAGATCCCCCTGTCTCAGTCACCCAGAATGCTGAGATCAAGGGGATATACTATCACATCCCAGTTAATAATTGACTTTTGCCAGGCATGGTAGACACACCTGTTCTCAGCACTCGGGAGGCTGAGGTAGGAGGATCTCCATGAGTTCAAGGCCAGCCTGGGCTACATAGTGAGTGAAAGGCTAGCCTACCCTGTATTAAAAAAAAAAAATCTTAAAAATATTCTCCTGCAAAAAAAAAAAAAAAAAAAAAAAAAAAAAAAAAAAAAAAAAAAAAAAAAAAAAAAAAAAAAAAAAAAAAAAAAAAAAAAAAAAAAAAAAAAATATATATATATATATATATATATATATATATATATATATATTCTCCTGCCACAAATTTAGCTCAGTTTTTACCCTACTACCCACCCAAGAAATTCCAAGGGGGCCTGGGTCAGAGCAGCACCACAGGCATCCTGGGATGCAGAGCCGTGGAGCCCACACAGGGGTGGGCTGCCTCTCTAGCTGGTGGAAGGCAGCCCCAGGTGTCACCAGAACAGGAGCAGAGTTGAGGCTCACTGCTCAGCAGCTACATCATCCCCGGCCAGGAGCTTTTCAAAATGCACTCTCAAGACTCACTAAATCGTTTTTTAATTTTGATTGTTATTAGCAACGTCTGCAGTACATAATGCTTTGTTCCTTGTGGGAAGGAGGCGCATGTACACAGCACGTCTTTATTCTTTTCACATCTCCTTCCTCTTCCCTCCTTTTCCTTCCATCTCTTGTTCTGCTTCCGATTTGCAAAAGATCTAGCTCCCTGTTTCTTGCTATCTCCTTAATTTGCTATTTAACTTATTCATAGAAGAGAAATGGTGCAGAGCCTCAGGAAGCTAGAGCCGCATGTTAGTGACATCCCAGGGGCCTGGCAGGAGCAGGGAAGTTGGCAAAGAAGCGCTGCTCTGGGGCTGGAGGGAAAGCAGGGTGCCCATGCCACGCCGCCCTGAAACCTCCCTCTTGCCTTAGCGGGCTCAGCCCAGCAGAGTGATTCGTTGCCTGCCCTGTGTGGTACTGCTCACCTGGCCAGACCCCGAGGCTGCCTATTACTCAGGGTTTTGTTCTGATTTCATGGTTTCTGCCTTGGGATGAGTAATCCCTAAGCCGCCAAGTCACCCTGGCTGGTGAATCTGACCCTCGTGATGCCTTTGCTGGGGGCAAGGTTCTCCTGTTGAAATTTTCCTCTCAAAGACCTGGTGGGGGAAAGAAGCTGACCTCACAGTATGCTCCTAGGTACGGAGGCTGTGGTGAGGTCCCCAAATTTTGCAGTATCTCATGCAAGCTGCTGGCATAGCAATCACCCTAGGGATCCTTGGATCTGGGGTTTTGTTTTTCTTTCTCAAACAGATGCATGGGTATTCTGTTGGCTTTTATTCACTGTAACAGCTTTACTATGTAGAAAACATTTTATGTTGGCCATTGACTGTTTCTCACTGCAGCTATGTGGGGTTGAGCTGGCTAGTATTTGTAGTTACTAGAGGGAAAACAGAGCCACAGAAGTCATGCACCTCAAGCCCTCAGAGCACACTAAGTAGCCAAGTGGGGACCAGGGCAGAGTGGCTTCCCAGTGGGGGCTGTCCCCTGCCATGGACCACCTTGGAAAGGCAGAATTCCTGTGGTGGAGGTCATTGAGTGCTTCCTTCCCCATGAGGGAGAAACTTTGGGATGTTTGGGATGACCTGCAGCTCTGTCCTCTGTGTTGGGCCTCGCCGTCTCTGTGAATACGTTGGCTCCTGCGCTGTGGCTTCTCTGTGCTGCTGGCTGCATGGACAGTCAGGAATTGGGGCAGGGCTGCTCGCTCACTGCAGCTCTGTCCAGGCCAAGGGACTACTATGGCTGTGACCCTGCCAGGGATAGGTGTGGACTCTGTGACTCCCTGAGGCTGCCCTTGCTGGCTGTCCTGGCACTGGGGGCTAACAGATCTGGGTTCAAGGTCAGCCTACTCAGGTTACATGACCACTTCCAAGAGCCCTGGGCACTCTTCCCCTGTGGGTCTTTTTTTTTTTTTTTTTTTTTTTTGTACTAAGAATTGAACTCAGGACCTTGTGCTTGCCAAGCAAGCACTGTGTTATTGAACTATCTCCCTAGCTTGTCTCTGACCTTTGTGAGTTCTCTTCTTCCGCTAAAAAATTTTAATATATTTAACTGCTATAGTGCCATAAAGAAGCATATATTCATGTTATGTAGGAAGGAGCTTCTTGACCATAAAAGTTCATTTTTCTTCTTTTGATTTTAAGTGAAGTAAAAGTACCTTCATGGGCCCCTAAAAGTACTAGGGTCCCAGGCATTGAGTTTGCTGCACCTGGATAAGCTGGCCTTGCACTGGGGTCTGTGGTGACCTGGAGCAAATTGACATTTTGGAGCCTCAGTTTTCATAAAATGGGTACAGTGACTATGTGGTCTATAGCCCACAGCTAGGGACTGGCAAAGGCTGCTAGGGGTGGGCTGTTTCCTGACCTCCTACTGTAATGACCTGTTGAGCCTGCCTTCAGTCTCATCATTTGGACCCATCGTGCATGCATGGAGGCTGGCTGGGTCAGGGCAGGTGGGACCACAGTCAACTCAACCCCAGTCCAAAGCCATCAAGGTCCCACCCGGCTGCATGTTCAGGGCGCCACCCTCAGGCCGGCTAGCAGATCTATCAAACACAGAGGCCGGAGGCCGCCCACGCGGCCTGGCCCCACCCCCTTTCCGTGTTGCTCACTGCAGCGTCTGCACGTGGGCGGCCAGAGCGCAGGACCTCGGACTTGGCTCTACCAGCGACTTGCTGAGCAGGTTGCTTCACGACAGAGTGCTTGCCTGGGAAAGGGACAAAATCAAACTTCTGTGTCACAGGGCAGTTGCAAAGGTGACACCGGATGACACAGGTCAGGGGAGTCGGCACACTCAGGGCCATGTCACAGGGAAGAGGGACAGGGCTGCTCCCTCTTCTGTTGTTCGTTCTGGAGTGGCGCATGGGCCACAGTAAAAGGCCACAGCTAGAGGGGTAGGCACAAACCCAGAGTGCCAGCTGCTGACTTTGAGCTAGTATGTCACCTTGCCATGCCTCTGTTTCTCCCCTGGAAAATGGGACAATAATAGAACTTGTGGCAAGGTGTTTGGGGAGAATAAATGCTAGCGGCCTGATTTGGTGTGCGCATGAGTGGTTCCGGGAGGACTGACTCCAAATGAGCCCCATCTGCAACCCCTTTTTTTTTTTTTTATTTCTGACTTAGAGACAGGATCTTGCTAAATTGCTGAGGTTGGGTTTGAATTTAAGTCCTTGTACCTCAGCCTCCCAGAGTGCTGAGATGAAGGCATGTACCTCCATGCTTGGGTAAACATTAACATTCCGAGTGCTGTAAATGGCATCTCTATGTGGAGAGTGCTCTAAGTAGATGTGAGGTTTTTTATTTCCTTCTTGCTATTGGTTGCAGGTGGCAAAGTGGCTTTCTGTCCTCGGGATAGAAACTTCTACAAGGATTGTGAGGTTGTAGAAATGGGAGTTTGAGGTCCTTTCTACACCAGTGTGTGAGAAACCCACATTCCCTGACTGTTCAGTAGTCTTTAGCTCAGAGAACAAAGGGGAGTTTCTGGCCTCATGGTTGCTAACGCCCAAACTGATGACTCCTCGGGCTCAGAAACTGACTGTGCTATCTGGGTGACTGTGGTCTTGGCAGATCACCCAGGCAGCGGGAGGCCCTGGGAAGGAATTTGGAGGGATAGGAGAAGGAAGGCAGGGGATGCCAGGAGCCCCGCATCTCCACCATGCAGGTATGGGTGGCTCTTTGGCCCAGCTCTGAATTTGTGGAAATTGCCCTGGCTAGAGCTCCAGCAGGTGACAGAGCGGAAGGTGGTCAGCCAGGGTTCTTGGCTTCTGGACTCAGCAGAACCCTGAGACATAGAGGCAGCAGGACACCAGGACCTGGCTGTGGCCTGGGAGGCTCCTCGGGCCTGTTGCCGACACCAGCCTCCACCTGTATGGTTCTGGCTCCTTGCAGTCACTGCCTTGTGGGCCTTAAAGGGGAGACAGGGGGTTGAGCTCTCCAGATGCAGCTTTTCTGGAGTGACTTTTGTGAACCCTAGCATTAGCGGCTGCTGGTGTAAAATATTCATGCCTGACTGGGTGTGAGCCCAGCCTTCCCTGTGGGGTCTGGTTTCACTGCTCCAGGCAGCATCTGTCAGCAGGGCCCATGGCGGGACCTTCGACCCCACATTTGGTGGCACTCAGGAGCAGTGTAGCACCTCTCCATGACAGCCACACTGTGGGACCCTGAGGTCACAAATTGTTCTGCTCATGAGAGGTATGTATCCCCCAGCATAAGCTAGAGAAAGAGCCTGACTTCTAGAATAGGAACTGAACTGCTCCAACTCTGACAGTAGGATAAACTCATGGCTTCCTGGATGTGGTCCCCTTCCAACACCTGCCTACACAGAGGTAAAGTTCACATACAGTGTTTGTTTTCTTTTTCTTTTTTTCCCCCAGAACTAGGGATGGAACTGATGACCTTGTACTTGCCAGGCAGGCACTTGTGCCTCTGAGCTATCTCCCTGGCCCCTCTTTCTTCCTTTTTGTTTTTTTTTTTCTTGGAGACAAAAATCTTGCTCTGTGGAGCAGATTGGTTTTGCACTCAGGCGGGCCTCAAACTCAGGGACACTTCTGCCTCAGCCTCCTGAGTGTAGGAAATATAGGCACCCAGGGCCTGGCAGGATGGCTCAGTGGTCTAAAGCGCCTGCTTAGGAAAGCTTATGTGGCTGCAGGGACTGTGGTTCGATCCCCGGCACCACATGCTGCACCAGCCCTGCCCTCAGGGCAGGCTGAGCCGGCCATATAAATAACTAAATAAACAAACAAAGTTCTGAAACAAGAAGAAAAAAAAGAAAGAAAGAAACAAGGAAAAAAAATTCTAAAAAAAAAAAAAGAAATATAGGCACCCATCACCATACCCTGCAGGGAGCAATTCTTCTACACCTATTGTATTTCCCTCTCCCTCTTCCAAGACCTTTGTTTTACTTTGTTTTAGACAAGGTCTCTCCCTATAGTCCTGGTGGGTTTTGAGCTTGCTGTGTAGTCCATGTTGGTCTTAAACTCATGACCTTCCTGCTCCAGCCTCCTGAGACCTGGGCCCCCTTCCAAAGTTTAGTGGGAGAGCCTGTGAACCCCATTCAGATACTGAGTGAAAAATAATTGCATAGTTTTTTTCTGGACAAAGGACCCTTAGTTTTCATCAGCTTCTCAGAAGGGCGAAGGGAGGCTTAATTTCAAGCTTAGCCTGTACTGTTGGAGCTTAGATGGCTTAAAAATGTAGCTTTACAGAGCAGTGTGCCAGTCTGGCTTTCAAGAGCTGAAGCAAACCAGGTGTGGTGGCCCACGCCTATAATCCCAGCACTCAGAGGACTGAGGCAGGAAGATCACTGAAAGTTCCAGGCCAGCCTGGATTACGTGTGTCAAAAAAAAAGAAAGAGAGAGAGAGAGAGAGAGAGAGAGAGAGAGAGAGAGAGAGAGAGAGAGAGAGAGAGAAGGAAGGAAAGAAAAGAAGAAAAGAAAGAAAGAAAGAAAGAAAGAAAGAAAGAAAGAAAGAAAGAAAGAAAGATCCTCAAACAAAATAAAGAACTGAGGGAGATGGAGGCATGCGATTCTAGAACCAACAAGGCTGGACAGTGGTGGCTAATTTGGGTGGGCAGCTGCCACCACGCTAAATTAAGCAGGTGGCCAAGGTCAAAGTCTGACTCACAGCTGGCCCCAGAGCGGCCTGGGGAGGAAAGTGGAGCAGCGTCCTCACTGTGCAGTGTTTAACAGCATGCGTGCAAGCTTGTATCCTGCTCATAATCACCAGTATCTTGGCTTTCATGACTGAGCTCTAAGCCCTCACTGAGGTCCTGCCTGTCCTTCTTGGGAACCCTCTCAGGCTGGTTGGGGAAGTCTTGTGGAGAGCCTGGCATTTGGGGGGAAGGATGAAGAGGGGAAGTAGACAGTGGTGCAGGAGCCTGACAGTAGTGCCTGGCCTGCCTCACCTTGGTGTCAGGCTCACCCTTCACTGCATCACTGGAAGGAAGTCTCCTGGGAGATCACCCATGTGGCAGAGCAGCCTGGGAGTCCTGCCGGGCAGGCTGGGCTGGGGTGAGTCGTGCTGCAGGCCACATTCCTTGGCCATGAAGTACCCTGTCATTTTTTCCCCACTCATCCTTCACATAGTGTTCCAGCCAAGGGGATGGCTCAGTGGGCTTGGGATAAAGGGTAACAATTTGCCCGGTGTGCCTCATGAGGTGGCACATGCCTGTGATTCTAGCACAGGCTAAGGCAGGAGGATCCCCATGAGTTCGAGGCCAACCTGAGCTACAAAGCAAGACTTTGTCTCAGAAAACCAAGAGAAAGAAAGAAAAGCCACTTTGCCTGAGGCTTCTTCCTTCTACCCATGGCACTCCTAGTGATCCAGGCCCAGATATACTGCACTGTTTTGAAATATTGCAGCAGGAAATCCTTTATTTGTGCAGCAGGTCACTGGCTCAGCTCTTAGGTGGGCTCAGACATCCAGTCTGTACTCTGCTGCCCCCTGAAACCCTATCCCCAGTCGAAGAAAGGGGTGGTCTCAGGGCCTCTGTGGTGCCTGGGAGTCTCACGGAGGCTCATTGTACACTCACAACATTCAATTACTGGTTGAGGATCTCATATCTGAAGTACTTGAGACTAGAAGTATTCGGGATTTGGGATTTTTCTGAATATTTGCATCTGTATGATATTTTTGGGATAGAAACCAAGTCTAATTTATTTATGCTACATGTATACCTTATACACATGGCCAGAAGATGATTTTGTACATTGTTTCAACATTTATTTATTTATTTATTTATTTTTGTCTTTTTGAAACAGGATCTTGCTATGCAGTTCAGGCTGGCCTCATGCTCACTTTGTAGCCCAGGCTGGTCTTGAACTTGCAACAATCCTCCTGCCTCCTGCATGCTGGGATTACAAGTGTGTGCCATCAGCCCAGCTCTACATGGTTTTTAGCGTATCTGCCTTTTAACTGACCTGTCACATGAAGTCAGGTGTGGGGATTTTCCAGTTGCTATATCAAATCAAGGACATCAGTGTTTAAAAAGTCTCAGGGGCTGGGGCATTGCTTAGTGGCACAACTTTCCCAGCATGCATGGACCCCCAGGTTGGATTCCTAGCACTGCACAAAAGAAAAAAAATTAAAAACTTGCAGAGTTTGGAGCATTTCAGATTTGGTATTTTTGGGCTCAGGGCTATTTAATCCACCTGGAAGTCGGATACTCAGTCATCCTAGGACTGAGGGAGGAATTTCCCAGAGTGTAGCATTCTGTGCTAAGACCAGGCCAGCTCCAGGCAAAGGGCTGAACAGTATCTGTGTCCCCAGAGGGGCTCTGAGTTCCACCAAGAAGGTAGACCACACATGTCTTTTATGTCTTCCATAATTACAGACCTTCCTGAAAAGCTGCAAGAATATAAAGACTTCTCAGGTTTCCTTACCCAGATGCTCTAGGTCTTAGCATTTTACCACATCCTCCTCTGCATTATGTAAGAAGAGGCTGCACACATGGTACTTGTGTCCCTCCTCATATATCAGCGTGTATTTCGTACAAATGAGAGGCTGTCTTCTAGGACTGGTGCACAGCGGTCAGTCAGGATTTCAGTGCTGGAACAGCACTACTGTCTAAGCTACAGACCACATAGGGGTTTTGACAATTTAAGGCAAAATAAATCCAAATTCAGCCTCCACATGCAGTTAGCTTGTTTCTCCTGTCTTTTTCAATCTGGAAACAGCTGCTGAGGTTTTTTGTGTTCTGTGACACCAAGTGTGTATGTGTGTGTGTGTGTGTGTGTGTGTGTGTGTGTGTGTGTGTGTTTGTGTGTGTGTGTGGTGTAGTGTACTGGAGATGGAGCTCAGAGGGCTGCTCACAATTCTTCTACTCCTTTTTTATTTTGAGACAAGGCCTGAGGTGCCCAGGCTGGGCTTGAATCAATCCTCATGCTTCAGCCCTCCACAGTGCTGGGATTGTAGGCTTGTACCATCACATCTGACCACGTTGACCAGGCCAGTTGTTATACTGAGTGCCTGGTACATAGCTGAGCATCCACTGAGACTTCCTGGCTCCTTTATTCCCCCAAGGACTATAAGGGACAGGGCTATAGGCCCTCCATTGCTCGGGCTCTGGCGAGGCCTTGCCTGGGCCCCTTGGCATGCACAGGTGGCCCTGGGTTTTAACTACAGAGCACAGATTCTTAGTCACAGGTCTCTGTGCTCCCTGGGGGATGCTCATGGTGTTTTGCTTCTAGGTCTTGTCTTTGATTTCTTGTCTCTGAGGGCAGCACATGGTCTTTGCAGTCTCAGTCCTCCCTAGCTAGAATTGTCCCCAGTTCCTGCAGAGACAAAGCTGACCTTCCAGCTTTCTCCAGGCTGCAAAGGAAAGGCAGCAATTAGCCTTCAGCCCTTTGGAGAGAGGCCAGCAGGGTGAAAGTTCAGCTCCAAGGCTAAAATCTCTGCCTCCCAATCAGAGTCACTGCTATGGGCTGGGCTGCATGACATGGACAAATGGACCCTTTCCTGGGATGGTCTCTGTGGTGCCTGTGGCTGAGGCAGCACAGCGTCACCAGAATTCCCTTCATGGCTAGAGACAAAGCACTGCCTCATGCTATCAGATAGTTCCTCCAGGAAGTCCTCCTGGCTTTCTCACAGAGTCTGGTCACTACAGGAAGTCCCCCTGGCTTACAGTCCAGTCATACCTCCACCTTCCTGGTATTTTCCCATCAGGCTGCACTTGGGGCTTGGCTCCAGGCCTTTCTCCTTACCACACCCACCCACCAGTCCAGTCCATTCAGAGCCCACAGGTCTCTACGAATCAGTGTCCACTCCTGACTTCATTCATTGTCCAGTCAGTGAATACCCCTGCAGCCCTGTTGTGTGCACGGCAGTGTGGCAGGTACTGAGGTCAGCAGGGAGCAAGACCAAGTCCTTATCTGGCCATGGCCATGGTGGCTAACACCTGTGATGTCAGCTACTTGGGATGCTGAAACAGGAGGATTGAAAGTTCCAGACCAGAATGGATAATTTAGCAGTATACCATCTGAAAATAAAAAATGAAAAGGGCTGGGAATATAACTCAGTGGTAGAGCACTTGCCTATCATGCACTGAGAAAGTACCTCATGAAAACCAAATACTAGCTCTTGCCTTTCTGGGGGAAAGACAGCTAAGGAATAAACTGCATTCAGTTAAAATAGAGAAAAGATAGAGACTGACTGGGAGCCACCGACGGGCTGCTCTGATGTGTGGGCAGCCATGCTGAGTGTGAGGCTGAGGAGCCCAGGTGCAGAGCGCAGGGAGGGGCACTGCAGGCAGAGGGAGCAACGGGGCAGGGCCTGGTGGGGCAGTTTGGGAACAAGGAAGAAGTCCATGGAGCCTTGGTGACCTCAAGAAGGGGTTTGGGTTGTGTTGTGTTGTAAGCCGCACAGAAAACCACTGAGGCCCTTAAAGCTAGACAGGGATGCAGCCTCCTTTATAGTTAAGACCATAACTGCTATGTGCTGTGTGTCCCCCCATCCTTTGCGCTGCTTGGGGAATCCTGGCTTGTCCTGGTCTTCTGAGCCTCAGCCTTGTCCTTGGGTCCTCAGCTGGGAATGGGGTCATAACAACAGCCCTTTGTGCAGCTCCTGTGAATACTCATTGCAAACGGTGGGATGTGACTTGCAGCCAGACACAGGGCTGATGGTAGCTGCCACCTTCACAGCCTGAGAACAGTGCCTGCCTCATCTGTCCCTGCCTCCCAGTCCCCCCGCTCAGCTGCTTACTGCAAGGAGCATGTGTGTGTGTGTGTGTGTGTGTGTGAGAGAGAGAGAGAGAGAGAGAAACAGACAGAGACAAAGAGCAATAGAGAAGAGAGACAGAGACAGAGATAGAGACAGAGATAGAGATAGAGGAGAGACAGAGATAGCGATAGAGAAGAGACAGAGAGATAGAGATAGAGACAGAGAGACAAAGAGCAATAGAGGAGAGACAGAGACGAGGGAGAGAGAGAGAATGAGGACATGAGAGAGAATGAACTCAGGGCCTTCACAATAAACTATATCCTTGGTCCTAATTTTTTTTTTTTTTTTTTTTTTTTTGTACATGTTGAAATAAAGTCTTGCTAAGCAAGGTTGAATTTGAATTTGTGATCCTCCTGCCTCAGCCTCTCAAGAGCGCTAGGAGTTTAAAAGTGCTGTGCAGGCTCTCCAAGTGCTAGGAGCATGTGTCATCCCAGTTGGATTCTCAACCTGGATTGCTTCCAGTTTGTAACCATTTAAACAGCTGGGTTGATAGTTGAAGCCAATCTAAGCCACAGATTTGCAGCATCTTTTATGAGCTGGCCAGTGTAGCCAAAGCACATGTGATCACTAAGCCCAGCAGCTCTACTGATCACCCGGTGCAAGTGCCCTCAGCTGGCTCAGCCACGAAGCCCCCAAAGGACCAGTTAGAATCCCCTTGTGGGCTCATGTGGGGGACCTGCCATGCATCAGTTGTACGAGTTTGGCTGACTTAATGAACAGAGATCCTGGTTCTGTGTGGACTGTAACCCAGCCCCTCAGGGTCTCAACTGGAGGCAGGAAGTGAAGTGACGGCGGGGAATGAGCTGCCCCCCTTGCCCACTGGGGAGATGGCAGTAGTGATGCCTGAGACATCCTCTGGGTTCCAGCATCAGAGAAGCCAGTTCCTGCCCTGGTGATGTGCCCTCTGGCAAGTTGCTTAAACTCTTGAGTCTCTTATCTATAAAATAGGGTAAGACCTGTTTCTATGAGTTAAGAGGATTCCATGTGGTCACTGGGTTGACTAATATCCCCACTCATAACCTGGGAATGCGTGCTTATTTAGAAATAAGGTCCCTGCAGCTGCATATAGAGTGGGCCTTAAATCCAGTGACTGGTTTTCTGTTTTTTTTTTTTTTTTTTTTTGTCTTTTTGAGACAGGGTCTTGCTATGCAGTTCAGGCTGGCCTTGAACTCACTTTGTAGCCCAGGCTGGTCTCGAACTCGCACCAATCCTCCTGCCTCAGCCTCCCGAGTGCTGGGATTACAGGCGTGAGCCACCACGCCCAGCTTGGTTTTCTTTTCTTTGCAGTACTAGTCATTGAACCTAGCTAAGGTCTTTGCAGTAAATTACATCCTTATTTGTTTTAAATGCTGAAAATAGGGTCTCATTCATTCACTAAATTTCCCAGGCTGGACTCAAACTTGTAGTCCTCCTGCCTCAGCCTCCCAGAGTGCTAGAATTATAGGTATGTGGCCTGATGTTTCCTCTGATTGGTGGAGCAGTTTAGCATCATCAGGACCCTAGAATCCTGTCTCTCTCCCTTCCCTTCCTTTCCCATAGAGAGCTCTCACTGTGAAGCTGTCTTTCCTAGGAAGAGAGCCCCCATGGGAAGTGAGCAGACCCTGGAGGGCTCCATCTACAATCAAGGAAAAGCGAAGGTGGCCAGCACTCCTTAGGAGCTGCGTGAGGCCAGGAAGGAGTTCTCCCTAGCACCTTTGCTGGTGCCCTGGAATATACGCTTGCAGCCTCCAGAACCAGGCAAGAATACATTTCTGACGGCCTCAGCTGCCGAAGTGGTAGTGATTTTGTTACCAAAACCACAGGAAACCAATACCCCAGCAGCTGGTGGTTTTGTAACACAGACAGGAATGCCAGGAAAAAGCACTCGGTTCCATGGCACACGTAGCAGCTGCTGCCACCACCATCCTCAGTGTCATTTCCGGGGAAGAAAGGCTGTGATGGCTGTGGACCAGTTTGGGGAAGCCCTTTGGCTTGCAGCTAGGAGTCACCGTCTCCCACTAACTCCACCTGCCTGGAGGGTGCCTTAGAGGTGCTGGCTGATGCTTGTGAGTCTGGAGGGGCTAATGCTGAGGTCTAGGGGCGGCCTCTGTGTGGCCCTATTGTGAGAGGGAGGTGGTTGCTCGGTGCAGGGGCCCCCCTGGGTGACAGCAGCCCAGCCTAGTTGTGGAGCTGGCACAGGAGGCCTCCCAAGGCCTCCCAAACCTGTCCAGCAACAGCATTCCGAGGACACACTGAAGCCGCCGGCTGCCACTCCACAGCAGCTGGTGGTTTGTAACGCAGACAGGAACGTCAGAGAGGCAAGGCCCTGACTCACTTGGGCACTTTGGAGTCGGGGAAAGGTTTTGTGTGTCAGCCCAAACCCTTGTCTCTCTGCTAGCTTCTGTTCCTCAGCGAAACCTTAGGGACTGTGCTGTGGGAGGAGTCACAGCTGGGCTGAGCAGAGGGCATGGGCGGAGCCGGGGGCATGGGCGGAGCCAAGGGCGTGGCCAGACCTTGTCTCCCTCTCCCCTCCTCAGGCCCTGTGCATTTGCAGGATTTCCCACCTAGCTTTCCTTTTGGGAAAGCACAGCACTTCTGGCGGCCTCAGGCTCCGGGCTGGAAGGTATAGGCCAGACACTCGAGTGGCTCCAGCTCAGCAGAGTGGGGTGATGGGTAGAGCACCTGGAGTCAGCCCCCAGGGCTTCTAGAGATGCTTGGAGGGGACAGGAACTCCGAAATATAGGGCCTTTGGCCTTACAGAGCAATTTCCAGATATTCTGTTGCCATGGCCTTGAGCTGGCAGCACCAACCCTGAAGCTGTTCTGGTTACAAATGTGCCTCCAGGACCCCAGACCGAGGTCACCACCAACTATGCAGCCTGTTCACTGTGGTTTCTGTGCTGAAGACAGCTTTAGTGGGAGAAGGGAAAGTGCCCTGAAATCCTAGCTAGTTGTGAACTGAGAAAGGAAGATCACAAGTTCCAGGCCAACCTGGGCATCTTAGGGAGACCTTACCTAAAAATAAAAACAGCTAAGAGTATAGCTTCTTCCTGGTTCAAACTCTAGTAATGACAGGGGAAAGGAGGTAAATACTAACTGTGATCATCTCGACAGTTATAGTTTCTCCATCTGTAATGTCAATAACCGTACACACCTTACTGGGTACTATAAGGATTAAATGTGATTGTGCACATAAAATACTTAGCATGTGGCATATAGTAAATGCTAACTAAATGTCCATTTATGAGGACAGTGAGGCTCAGAGAGGTTAAGTCTCCAAGCCATACAGCAAGGAAGCCTGAGTAGGGAGCTCTGGTGTGATGGAGCAGATGGATGTGCCCCTCAGAGTCACCACTCCCATGCCAGGTGGGTGAAGGGAAGGGAAGGTGGTCCTGGCTTCTTGCTGCTCGGTGAGAAGGACTGAGGACTTCCTGGTGTCTTTTGAGGGTCTCACAGGAGCATGGTTGTTGCCATGTAGTACCTGCAAGACCCAATCAGGTCCCTTTGAAAGAGGTGTCAAGGCCAGGGTGGTGGTCAGAGCTGGAAAGGGTGGCTGCACACAGCTGAGAAGCACCCTGGGTGTGTACTGAAGAGTGGGACAAGGAAACCCTGACAACCCTGGGGAGGTAGAGTGGTGCAGGGGCTCAGTGGGGCACCAGCATGGGGTTGCCCAGAGTGGGGCACCTCACAGTGTAAGTGCCACACCAACCAAGTAGCACTCCTGCTGTCACTGCCCACTGCCTGCCTGCACCATGTGGCTTTTCTGGCCTGGCAAGTGCTCAGTTTCATCTTTGGGCTGGGCCAGCCGCCGAGGCTCCTGGTGCCCAGATCTCTTCCCTCCAAAGGTCCGAGTTACAGGGCTGGAGCAGTGTCGTGTAGCAGGTGGAAATCTGAATCACTGCCTGGAGCCTCAGACAGCTCAAACTTGGGGGCCCCCAGGATGCCTGCAGTCCACAAGGGCATCTCCTCTGCTGTCCTTGGACAGGGCCATCTATGCTGTGTGGTCCAGTGTCATGGGCTGCTGCTTGCAAAGATTTATGCGAGGTGACACCTCAGGATTCTTCCTTTTTACTAGGAATTTGCCCTCACAAGAGTGGAGGAGCCCCTGTCTCCCTCATTGGCCAGTTTAGCCCTGCATCCGTGCCCCTGACTGAGGGTCCAGTGCGTGCTGGCACTGCCCCCGCGAGGACCACACCTGCATGCAGACCCTGCATTTCCGCAGCACAGGGTCAGCTGTGGGGCCGCGGGCAGTAGCAACTTCTACCCTCGCTCTCTGGTGTCTGCCTCTGGCCCAGGGACTCCTGCCAAGCTCTGTCCCCAGGTTCCCAGGTCCTCAGGGGAGCAACACTATGTCCTGCTGGGCAGCATCTCTCCTGTTCAGGCTCCATCCATTTTTGTGCCGTCTTCCCCCAGGGCAGAGGAGGAAGGCGGGAATCCTTACACCCACTTCTCTGGCGCCAGTGTGGGCTCCCTGGATGACTCCACGTGTTCCTCTTCTGGGCTCTGAGTAAGGGTGTGGTACTTGGGAGGTGGCAGGGACCCCACTCGTGGGAGTCAGTCCCAAAGGCTGCCTTGGCCAGATTGCTGTGGCAGCCCTTGCTCAGAATCTCTCCCCTCCCTCTTCAGATCCACAATCACCCTTTCTCAGCACCACCCACTTCAAGATGGAGCAGGGGGGTCACCACGCATGCTACCAGAGTCCCACTGGGAAGAACTGTGCCCTGGGTCACATAGTAGGCTGGGGACACAACTCTGGCTTTGTAACTCTTGGTCATGGGGCCTGAGCATGATGGGTGAGTGCTCTCATGCCGAGCAACACCTTAGTCCTTTTTATTCTGACACAGACTTAAGAGTCTCGGTAAGTTGCCTAGGCTGGCATGGCACTGGTGATTCTCCTGCCTCAGCTTTCCAGAACAGCTGTTATTGTGGTTGGGCACCATTGCACGTGCTTCACGCACACCTTCTCCAGCCCTCCACATCGCCTATCCCTAGCTGCCTCTACACACTCACGGGCCTCCTGCCCTTGTACTCATTACACAGTGCCTCAGTGACTCTATTGTTTTGTTTTTTCACTTCTAGGGATTAAACCCAGGGCCTTTGCACTGAACTACATCCCCACCTTTTTTTTTTTTTTGAGACAGGGCTTTGCTTGTTCCCTGTCACCTGGACACTGGTGACACTGGTGGGGCAGGCGGATGTTGGTCCTCTTGGGATGACTAAGCTGAGAGCCAGCCGTGGGAGGCTGGTTAATCAGCAGCATCAAAACTTCCGCAGCTGTTTGCAAACAAGGGCGGCGCAAAGAGGAGGGGGAGGGGAAGAGGAGGGGGAGGCTGCTGTTAGCTTCACAGCAGTGAAGGCGAAGCTGCAGCTCAGGGCCAGCCACGCGGGGGTGGGGGGCATTGCCAAGGGGTGGGAAGGGTGGGTAGGGACTGGGGCTGGGTTTTCTAGACCAGGGCTTTCCCTGCAGACACTATCCCTGCCCCAGCCCCAGTCCCTGAGGGGTTTCTTTGCAGGACTAACTGACTGTAAGTCATCAGGGAGTTCTAAGGTGAGGTGAAAACACGGGGCACTGCCCACCTGGGCAGAGCCATCACCTGCTGCAGTGTGGTGGGGGAGCCTGGAGCCACTTGGGTGGTGGCTTGCGACTGAGGGCAAGCAGGAAGGGAAGTCTGAGCCAGTGCCCCGCTTCAGTGCCCTGCTTCTGTCAGGCCCGGCCTGGCTGACAGCTCCTCCCTGCTGACAGCTGTCACTCAGACATTGCCCCACATGCCTTGTGCTCACAGCAGACCCAGCCAGGGCCAGAATCTGAGATCCAAGAGAAGATCTGTAAAATAGAGTGAGAAGTGGTTCTCTTCAAAAGATGCTGCCAACGCCTGTTTAAATTTGGTTCAGCCCTGCTGAGGGCAATCTGGTGACACGTCAGAAGCAAAACAAAATGCTGAGATTCTATTCAGAGTTTATGAACAGACAGCTCCTTTTCTCCCCTCACTCCAGACTGTACGCGCATGTGGGAAGACAATGCTGAGAGCAAATGCTGCCTTTACCGGTGAAAATCTGGGCACTGCTCAGACATTGGCCCTCTGACATGGTTTGCTTGGTCCAGGTATCACCCCTCTGTGGAATATTACGAAGCCACTAAAAATGATGATGCCCTTCAGTGGGGGACCTTAGTGGTACATGGAATGTCAGCCTCAGCTTTGATCTGAGGTCTGCATAAAAGAGCAAGCCTTGGTAGGAAAAACTGATCTGGACAGTGTTGCTTAAGCTGTGGCTCAGCTGGGTTTCACTTACTGCAGCTTGTGCTTGTGGAGGTGCCAGCCCAGGTCACGCCTGCTCCACCTTTTATCTTGCCGCCACCCAGCAGGTCAGGTCCTACTACTAGTCCTGTGTTCCCAGAAAGAGTCCAAGACACCAGAGAAGTAACTAAATGGGTTCCACCACACAGCTGCCTGGCTGCTAGCCCCTAAGTTATTCTTTACTAATAATTTTAACAATTGTTCTGTTATGTCTCTTTTTGCTATGGATATGTTTGCCCAAGGTTAGATACCAGGAAAAAAAAAATCTGGGCCAGTAACAGGAAGCTAAGGGTGGCTTTCCCTTTCTCTTGGCTTCTATTGCATTGATGTAGAAGAAAATCAAGTTAAACAAACAAAAGTCACTTCTCAGGGAATAGTGGTCTGAGATTGTAGTCCCAGCTACTGGGGAAGCTAAGGCAGGAGCATGCTCAAGTTTGGGAGTTAGAGACCAGCAAGCTTGCAAAAATAAAATAAAAAAAAATTAAAGCCATACATCCCTAGAATTTGCAGCACATGAGAAGTGCATAGCAAAGTGAGCAGAAGTAGGACTGGGGTTAGTTAATAATGCACTCTGGCTTTGTGGGAAAGGAGTCAGGAACTTTTTGAGGAAGGCAGGGCTCCAGGTGAGTCCAGGAGCAGGGCTGGGCTTCTCTGGCTGGGCCGCTCTTGTGTCCAATCTTCTAAATCTTTTTATTACCAGGTGCTTACTATATTATCTCCCCAATGTTTGCATTCCTCTCATTCTTTTAGATTGTAAAAAAATGATTACAAAACAAAGTCCTTAAAAAACAAAGTCCTTTCTTTGTTTGCTTTGCTCCCAGGGCGCAGGAGGGAGGAGGGAATCTCTGCCAAATCCCTTGGAGAGGCGAGGCTGCAGGAGGTTTTGTTTGTTTCACCCAAAAAGCCAGTTGTGGGTCCGCTGTGGGTCCCACCTGGGTCCGGCTGCTCCTGCCTGGACAGGCTCCAGCCAGCACCTCATGGAGTCCGGATCGCTTCACGTGGAGCAGTGTGTGCCAAGAGGTCGAGCTAGTCGGGAAGCTGAGGCAGGAAGGTTATTTGAACCCAGGAGTTAAAGGTCAGCCCAGGCCATAGAGTGAGACCTCATCTCAAAAAAAAAAAAAAAAAAAAGTTACCCAGAATAATGAAAGGCAGCACACATTTCATAGCAGCAGGGTGCTCCTTACTGACTATGTTGAAGTAATTGCTTAAAGTAGCCTTTTTCTTCTGAACTCACATGAGAAGAAAGTTGGGCTATGTGTTCATGCATCCTGTTCTTTGAATTCCACATGCCCTATGTGTGCTTAGTGGACACACATGAGACACCAGGCCACATGGTGAGGCTTTTCTTGTCATCCCATCAGGAAAGGGGTTGCCCCAGACAGGAAAGGCCATCACAGTGTGGGCAGGGGAGTGCCTGCTGGTGTCCTGGAGCACTCAGGTCACTCACTGGGTGCTGAGCTCACAGGACTCCAGGGAGGGCAGGCAATGGTCAGAGGAGAGGCAGGAGGCACCAGGCTGATGGTTTGAAGCCTTTGGGCAGAGGAAGGGGAGTGTTAAAGATTTGCAAAGGAAGAGATGAGATTGGGTCTCAAGTTAACTCCATCAGACTTGAGCATCTTGTCTATGCCTGACTCTGGGTCAGTACGAGGATTGAATTTAACATCGCTTCCCCCATTTGCTGCCTTCCAGGGACAGGAGCTCTTAGCCCTTTAGGTGTCTCTTACAGATGTGGATGTGTGAGAGCTTAGGGCTTTCACGCCCTCTGAACACAAAGGTGGCAGGGCTGACTCTGCCTGGGGGGCAGGGTGGACATGAGTATGGATTTGCAGTCTTCTGTTTGGCCTTTTTGGGGACAGCTATGCTTCCAGCAGGTGGGCAGGAAGTGTCAAGGGCAAAGGCTCATGTTGGGATGGACAGGTTGCTGGTAAATCCTCCATTGACCCTGTGGCCAGGAGGGAGTTGGCAGCCTCTATGTAAACTGTCAGTGAAGTTCTGGAATAGAAATGACCTTGGAGTTGGTATGCAGGTCCCAGGGATACTGTGGGCTCTTCAAACAAATACCTACAATTATTTAACGATTCCTTTTTTCCGCTTCAAGTCAGAGTTTTCCTAGAATTTCAAATCTGTCTCCTCCAACTGATCCATTTTCATTTTTTCCTTCACTAGTGCTTTGCCCATAATAAATTCTGAGACTTATGCACATATGATGATGCACTGTGTGTTTAGATCACTGCTGGGCTCAGAGCTCAGCTCTGACTCATACTGGGTTTGTGAATGAACTTTCTGAGGCTGGATTTTCCTTCCTAAAAAAAAAAAAAAATGTAACTATCATGGTGCCCACCTCATAGGGCGATCAGGGTGAGCTCTTGTTTATAAAGAGCTCAGCACAGTGCCTGGCACACAGTTAGCTTTGAATAAATAGTCTCTATTATGTGCACAAGAAAAAAAGCTGGGCGCTGAAGTATTGGCAGCATTCTTCCCCAGTGGGTGGGATGATGGCCACAATGAGCATCTATTACGTCTCTAATCAGAGAAAAAAGAATAACAAAAGTTATTATTAAGGTAAAAATCTGCCTTTGGCTTTGCTGGAAGGAACCTGTAGTTAATGTCAGTTTAGCAGCTCTTAAGACATATTTGGTTTTATACAGAAATTTGAAAGTGGGCATTATCAGCCTGTCCCAATCAATGAATAGGAGCTCTAATTAGGAAGTCAGACATCTTTGGGTCAGATGGGAGCTCTGAGAGAGTTGCTCCTATTAGAGGGCTGGACTGGAAACCTAACTCTCCAGGGAAGAATTCCAGGAGAGTGACATTTACCCTCTATTGGGCCTTTACTCCAAAATTTCAAAGAATAAAGCCAGTGCTGGGGCTGGGGAGATAGCTCAGGGCATAGGTGCCTTACTGGCAAGTGCAAGGTCCTGAGTTCAATCTCTGGTTCTTAAAAAAAAAAAAAAAAAAAAAAGCCAGTGCTAGCCCACTTCCAGATGAGGGACTACTACCATCTTCCTCTGGCATGCAGGACACTGTGAGGTCCAATGAGGTTCTTCATTTTATTTTATTTTTCTTGTTTCAGAACTTTTATTTGTTTGTTTATTTATTTTTATGGCTGGCTCAGCCTGCCCTGAGGGCAGGGCTGGCACAGCATGTGGTGCTGGGGATTGAACCATGGTCCCTGCAGCTGCCTGCAGGTGCTTTAGACCACTGAGCCATCCTGCCGGGCCCCCTCCAATGAGATTCTTGCCCACCCAATGTGCAGATGGCAGTGGCATGAGACAACCCACCTGGAGCTGCATACCGCCACCCTCTCTGGTTCCCTCCTGGGCCATCCCCTGCCAAGTAGGAAGGAGCAGAATGCCTGCCATGCTTGTTGATGTCTAAAGAACCATCAGCCTATGCCTCTCTGGCTTCTGAGCAACTACTGTCTCCTTACACACTGTGGCGGGGCAAATGGCACTGACTCCAGAACAAAATGCTGCGTCTGTTCCAGAGACAAAGAACACAGTGGCTCCTCTGGGTCAGCTGTCCCTCTGGCTTGTGTGCCCAGCTCTCCCCCAGGTCTCTTCCGAGGTTTCCAGGCACATCCCAACTAAGAGGACCTTGCAGAACTAGGGCTATCTGCTGCTCTCTGGGCTTGTTTTCCCTGGCAGTCACAGAGAGATTTCACTTTAATGCTAAGCATCGCCCAGCCGCTAGAGCTTTATTTGCAGGGATGGGGCAGGGTGGGGCCGGGGGCTCCTGGTCTGGAGGCAGCCTGGTTATAGTGTGTGTACTAGAAGGAGTGAAGGCATCTATGTAAGTTGCACAACATGTGTGCCAGGGCACATGAGAACTTGTGGCAGTGTGTTTGTGCACGCAGTACCTTGTGCAAAAGCACTTATGCATGCTAGAAAAAAGAGGAAAATATGCTTGTGTCTGAGATCCAATGAGCAAAGCTTGTGTGTATAACAGCTGGAGAGGGTGAAAGTTTTGTACTGGGGTTGAGGCTGGGGGTAGTGGTGCAAGTGTGAACTGTTAGGATTGTACCTCAGTAGAGAGCTTTGGGGGCTGCTTTTATAAAGGCATGTGTCCGCATGCGTAGGTAGCAAAAGGCGCAAGCCTTGTTTGGGAAGGGTTGGGTGCTTGTGCAGCAGAGCGTGAGCACACACGTGTGTATCGACGCGTGCGTGGGGACAAGTGCCCGAATGTGTGCAGGAGGGCTCGCGTCGCCCCCCCCTCCCACCCCCGCCGGGTGCAGCCAGTTGCCATGGGAACGCGCCGCGGCCTGAGTTAATCATTTCCTGTGGAAAGTGTGCGGGAGGGGCGGAGCTGGGCGGGCCCGGAGCGGGGCGGGCCCAGGACTGGAGGAGGAGGAGGCGGCAGCGTGGAGCTGCCTCCAGCCGGCGGGCCGGGCCGAGCCCCGGGCGCTGCAGCGACGTGGGGATCCTGCTTGCGCCAGGCCGGTGAGTCGGGGCCCAGCCAGGTTGGGCAATCTGGCTCCGCCTTGCTGGCCGGTTCCGGTTGCCTTGTCTGGGCCGGTCCTGCCGGCGGGATCCCTGTGCTGGGATCCAGTAGGGGTGTGGGGAAGGCCGGGACCCCAGATTCATCCCTCCACACTGTCCCTTGGTGTCATCCAGGCCGAGAGCAGGACATTGCCCAGTGGCAGGGCTTAGGGGCCAGTGGGTCCCAAGGGAGCCCCTTCCAATTTCATTGGCTAGATAAGAGCACAGACCGTATCTGGAGGCTGTGTGTTAGAGACCCCTGCAGGGTCTCTCGCACCCCCCCCCCTCTCCCCCAGGGCTCTGGGCAGGTCTTGTCATTTCAGTCCCTCCCACCGCTCCTTTGCTCCTTCGGGGCAGTTGCCTCCCCCTACTGGGCTGGGGGTGGAGTGTCATATCCTGGTGAGGAGATGGGACTGAGGGCCTTGGCCAGTGCCCTCCGGGACAGTAAGGATTTGAGCTATTGACAGCTGCAGCTGGGGAATCGCAGCATGCTGGGTGAGCCCAAAATCTGCCCCCTTACGTGCCCTCCAGGGAGTTAGAGTGGAACTCTGGCTGGCCTTAGTATAGGGCCTGGTCCTGCTATATCTAAATTCTCAAGTAGTTTGCTACCCCTCCCTCCACTCCCCAGTACTTCTGTCTCAAGTACAGTACTGGGAGTTATGACCACCCTGTGTCCTTTTCTCTTCCCTGTATTCCTCTGCCAGGGCTATATTTCCCATGCCCTTGATAAAATAGCAGTTTCCTTGACCAGGGAGAGTCATTTGCTGGGAACTGGGAACACAGCCTCAGAATGGGGCTCTCTGTTTGCAGTGACTGGACTTCAGGGACACGGGTGCTGAGTTCTGCTGTCTGTAACAGCACCAGGGAGCAGAGGCTTTGAAATCTGAATTGGCCTCGAAAACCCAGGAAGTGTGACTGTGTGCAGAGCAAGTCTCAGCCTTTTGACTGTTTTCCCAGGGAGAGCAGTCCCTCAGCTGTGGCAGTCTTACCAAGTCTGTACCCCCAGACTTTGCAATGTCCCTCACCTAGAACTGGGGGGAGGAATGCAGTTCTGCTGTCTTGGTTTCAATCCAGATGCCCACCACTGGAGCAAAGTTAATAAAATTAAAATTTTGAGCTCTTTGTATATGCCAATGGTGTTCCACTTTACACATGCACTGTCTCAGCTTTACACCAATGCTACCAAGGTAGACGTCTCTCTATTCTATATATGGAGATAACAAGGCACAGAGAGGCAAAGGAGTTATCCCAAGGACAGCTGTACTAAGTAGCGGATCTGGATTCTGAGCCAGTAGCCCCACTCAAACCTGTGAATCTTAGGTCAGTGGAGGTCCTTGGACACCAAGTTAAGTATCTAAAACTCATGCAAATGACAGGGAGAGAGAGAGAGAGAGGGAGGGGGGAGGGGGAGAGGGAGGAGTTTGAATCTTTTTTGGCCTAGAACCCTGGACTTATTGAGATTCCCTGAGAATTCTGACCTTCACCTCCCTTCCAGCTGCTAAATTCAGCTGCTTTTTCCTCTTGGGGCTCTAACACACACCCTTCCTCTTTATTCCTGACATCTTCCTGCTGCCATTCCAACTTCCCTTCCTGATAGCACAGATGTGTGGTCTCCTCTGGCCCCTATCTTGCCCCCAGCTGATCTTCCCCTAAGTCTTCTCTTCCAACCGTGAAGCAGCTGCCTGTGCTAGGCACCAGCTTACCTTGCCAGGAGTTGGGCTTCCTGCTTCTTTTCCCCTCAGTCTATAGGGCTGGTTTCTTCCCATCTCTGCTACACAGCTTGGAAAAGGGCTGTCCCCTTGGCTTTTTCACTCCACAGTGGTCCATCTCAGGTTCTCTGAGGTGCTGGGCCATATCCTTAGCTTAGCCTCTGCCCTGGTGTTTGGCCCACATTCCTGTCCTCTTCCCAGAGAGACTGTACCCAAGGATCACTTTTTCTGGCTGTCTTCCTCCATCAAGGAAGGAAGGAGGGAAGGGAGGGAGGGAGGGAGGGAGGAAGGAAGTACAACTTCTTCCAGGTCCCTTCCACAGAACATCAGACTCGAGATGATGAGGCCCCCAGCCCTGGGCTTGTACAGCTGTTGCTTCTTTATTCATTTTTGCTCCTGCTTACCCAACATATCATCTCTCCTGTAAACACCACATCCTCTCAGTTTCCCTCTCCTTCCCATCCTAGTCAGACTTCCTCCCCTACTCCATCCTGCATTCCTCCAGGCTTCCCAAGTCTGCCCTCTGCCCAGCTCAGCTGACTTCTCCTAAAGGGTTCCTGGGACTTCTAGACATGGGCATCAGATAGGCATCTGGTCATCTTCTCCCTCCTTCTCCCTCTCTGGTCACTTCTGGGGATTGCATGTGTCATTTCTCTGGCCTTCCATTCCCTAACCACCTTCACCTGGTTGTCTCTTCTCTTGCTCAACCTTGGGGATTGCATTCTGACCTTTGGAAGCAATGGCCTTTAACTCTGTGTCTCAGTAGCAAGCAAGGATCACTGTTCTGAGCTTCAGTCAGAGCTTGAGAGAGAGAGAGAGAGAGAGAGAGAGAGAGAGAGAGAGAGAGAGTGTGTGTGTGTGTGTGTGTGTGTGTGTGTTTCAGCACAGTCATCCAATAAGTATTGCAGAATACATGGTGTGGGCACAGAAGGCTGGTGCCACGGGTGGTGTGGGTCCCACCCTCAGAGAACCAAACTGGGTCATGAAAGGTGAACCTTATTCAAATAGATGCCTTTGCTGCCTGGCAGAGAGTGGTCACTTCCCCAAGGAGTGCTGTGGGAAGTCCGTAGGGTGCTCCTAACCCATTCTCAAAGCCAAATTCCATGTCATCTGTCCTGGCTGACTTTGCTTCTATAATTGACATCCGTGTGTAAAGTCTGGGACTGAAACTGAGCTTCAATGCCCTCCAGGTTGCTCAGCACATGGGAAAAGTGCAGAGAAAAGGTATGCAGGGAAAGCTTGACCTCTGTTCTGTTTACTTCTTTCATTTGTGAGGGAATCCCACAGCTTTCTGTCCTTGGCCTGTCATTTACACTCCCCCTCCAATTCCCACACCACCTGGGACCTGGGACCTGGGACCTGGCATGCTCCTGTAGCCTCCCAGTATCCTGTTCATATCATAAGGGTTAAGTTAAACATGTATCTCCTTTCCAACTACGAGCTACAAAGCCACATTGCACCTGACCAAAAAAAAAAAAAAAAAAAAAAAAAAAAAAAAAAAAAAAAAAAAAAAAAAAAAAAAAAAAAAAGACTCTGGCAGGTGTCTGACGCATAGTGGGCACCCAACACATACTTGTTAAATGAAAAGTGAATGAATTTTTGTGTGCTAACGACTAGCAGCCTGCATGGAGTGGCAGGTGTCTCCCAGGCATTTGGGAAGCTAAAGCAGGATCACTGTGAGTTTGAGCCCAGTCTTGGCTACACAGTGAATTCAAGGGCAGCCTGAGCTACACTGAACTACATAATGAGACCCTATCTCAGCAAACTGAACCAAACCAAACAAATGCCATTACACCTGGCAGGGTA
The DNA here is from genome assembly GCA_004027025.1 of Myocastor coypus. NCBI lineage: Eukaryota > Metazoa > Chordata > Mammalia > Rodentia > Myocastoridae > Myocastor > Myocastor coypus. Next base: position 54,605 of record PVJA010001960.1, on the reverse strand, counting down.
CAGTGCTCTTGGCACAAAGTGAAAGCTACTTGCACACATGAGTGGGCTGCACTGCAAGATCATTTGCTGTGCATAAACTTGACTTTTATTGGGCATGGTGGTGCATGCCTGTAGTCCCAGCACTGTGGGGAACTGGGGCAGAAAGATGGAGAGTTCAAGACCAGCACAGGTAACTCAGTAACTTAGACCTTGTCTTAATAAAATATGGGGTGGTTGGGCTGGGGATATAGCTCAGTGCAAAGGCCCTGGGCTCAGTCTCCGTTACTGCGAACAAAGTAAAATAAAAAAGCTTTTAATTTGCCTTTGACCCTCTCAGCCCATTAGTGACAGACTAGTACTCAGAGCCTGGCAGTGAACGTGGCGGGCTAAGCACATGAAGTTTGGTCAGAACATGGGATGTCTTGGGGAAAAAGGACAGGACTCACATAATGCTGCCAACTCCTGGGGCCAACTCCTCAGGGAGCATTGGGACCGGGCTTGTCTGCTGCCAGGCTCTGAGAGGAAGGGCTTGGATGTGTCAGGCACAGCTGGTGCCTCCTTACGGTAACAAGCACCCAACCCAGAGACAGGCTCCACTTTGTCCTGTGAGTCCAGGGATCCTCCGGACATTGTAGTTAGGAACACTGTGCTGGGTAGGAGGTACCTGGTCCTTTATGGACCCTTCCAGGTCTGCCCTAGCCCACGTCAAACTCTTCTTTCCTGTTGTCTCCACAGGCTGCCCCATGCCTGGAGGAGGCCGCTGAGCCCCGGGCCATGGTCCCCTCTCGAAGGTCGTGGAACCTGGGAGCCACGCCCTCACTGCGGGGCCTGTGGAGAGTGGCCCGAGCCCGGGCCCGGGAGCGCGAGCTGGGGATGGCTCGCCCCGCCCCAGCCCCAGCCAGCCCGGCTGCCCGCCCTTTCCCACACACCGGCCTGGGGAGGTTGAGAACTGGTGAGTCCGCATTTTTAAAATGCCTCCTTATTTCCCTTCCTTCCTTCAGATACTAGAGATGAGACTGTTTCTCGAGGTTCCTAGACTCAGTCCGAGCTGTCAGGTAATTACAGGGTAGCAGTCAGGCAGTGCAACGCCAGCGCCAGCACCAGGCGGAGAGGGAGCGTCAGTCTCACGGGAGGAGGCTGGAGTGTAGGTTAAACTTTAACAGTTCAAGGAACAGGGGGAATCAGCCACGTTCTCGCTGACCCCGCTGGGTTAGGGTTCTGCGGTCTGCCTGGCACACACTTGGGGGCTTGTGCTGGTCCCTGCCCACGGCTCTAAACAAGGTAAGTGAAGTGCTGGGTGCCTGGCACAGTGTTGACACTCGATCCCGCCTGGACTCGCCCTGGATGGGCGTGCAGAGCACACTGAGGCCGCTTGGATGTGGCCTGGCCAGCTTTGGGTGCTGTGAGCTTAGTTTTAGGTGTTGCCCTGGGGTGGCTTCTTCTGTAGAGATCCCTGTAGCAGGGCTGCAGTGAAGGGGTGCTGGAGTCTGGGCCTCTGCTGTCCCCTGGGGAGCTGTTGTGCCGACTGGACTTTCTGGGTCACGTCCCCTGGTGCAAGGACATCAGTGAGTGAGTGGCTCCTCTTATTCCTGGTGGAAGCTGGACTGTGGGGCTAGGGAGCCCCCTGGAACCCTTGCTGAACTCCATGGGGGCAGGTCGTGGGACAGAGGAGGGAGACAGGGCTCTCCAGTGAGATCTCTTCTGTAGTCGGCTGTCTCTTCTGACTTGCAGGGATGGGGTTAGCTTTACAGCCTGTCCCTCTGGGCCATTAGGTCTAAGCCTCTTTGTGTACAGAGGGGACACTGAGATCCAGAGAGGATACACAGCAAGTTCCTGTCTGCCCTCCCTCCCTTTTACTGCCACTGCACATGTGCTGTCAGGGCAGTCAGAGCAGTGCCTTCCAAGGTCTCCCCACTTCTGTGGCTCCCTGGGGCCGGCAGCCCCCCACTGGAGCTGGTGTTGACCCTGGGGGGGACCCAGGAAAATCTGTGGGTCAGGCAGACTCAGGTGTCCGGAAGGGGCAGGGGATGAGGTCCACCTGGCCAGGTTGTCCAGAGGATTATCAGTGTAATGTGAAGAAACAAGTGTGGCTTTTCTGGTTAAAAAAAGAGAAGGAAAACAAAAAATTTTCTCTTGGAAAACTTAAAAAAAAAAAAAAAAAAAAAAAAAAAGCTTGAACAGAAAAGTAAAAAAACCCAAACTACCCAAAAGTCATCGAGCATTTTGTACTGCTCCTTACAATTTGTGTGTGTGTGTGTGTGTGTGTAAAATGAATACTGTGATCACACTTTGAAATGTAGGTGTGGCCTGCTGCTGGGGACAGTCTCTGCCCAGGCTTATCTGAGTGCCCCCACCAGCCCCATCATGTCCCCCGAGAGCAGTCAGTGGCAGTATGTGGATGGCAAAGAGTACTTGAATACTGGCTCTGTGTGGCCCCAGGCACATCCTTAACCTGTCTGGCTTGCCGGTTCTCCTGAGGTTGTGAAGGGTTGGTGGTAGCTGTGACCCTCGGGGTCTGTGTGTGGGAATACTTCCTGTGTGCTTGGTACCCTGCAGGCACTTGATATGTGTCCTCCCTTCTGATCCTCATCAGAAGACTATGAAGTTGGTTTGTCATATCCCCATTTTATTGACAAGCAAACTGAGGCTCGGGAAGGGTCTGGGAGGTACGTGCCCAGTGGCTGCAGTCAGATGGGATCCTATCCCAGGACAGTGGCTCCACAGTTTGGCACCAGTCTGTCCCACAGGCTATGGTGGGGGTAGAAGGAGAGGGGGCTTGCTCCCTCAACAGGGCACTATGTGACAACCCAAGGAGATACTCTTCAGCTGGTCCTGAGGATGCTTTAGGGGATGACAAGAGCCTGGCCACCCACTGTGGGTTTGGCTTTAATGAAGACAGGGAGAAATTGCCCCCTAGAGGCAGCCTGGGTAATGAAGCCATGGCCTTGGGGTGTACCTCCCAGGGTGGCCTTGGCTTCCTTGTGCTGCTGTCTCTAGAGAGACCAAGTGTGGTCTCCTCCACTGTGAGGATGAGATTCTGCAGGGTCTCAGGTACCCTTCAGAAGGGAAGCTGGGTGACTTTTGGTTCAAAAGGGCATTGGCTGCCCTGCAAGGCCTCCCCTGCACGTGGGGCAAAGGTGTGAGCATGTGTGAGGTGCTACTGGGCACTGGGGGGAAGTGCAAAAGCAGACAGAGGCTGCCAGGGCCTGGCTGGTGGTCTGTGGCCAGTGTTTTGAGCTTCTCACCTGTATCTCTCTGTCCTGGGACAGGGCGTGGAAGGGACATACTGGTTGGCAGGGACGAGGACTCCAGTGCCCGAGTTGCTGCTCGCCCTGGACTAGCACAGTGCCGAGCCCGCAGCGTGGAGTGGGCGGACTCTGGGAACCCCAGAAAGCTCTACCTGACTGTGCAGGTAAGCACTGGGCCTTCAGCATGATGGGGTATGGGGGGAGTGAGTGACCCCTTAGTCCTCTGAACTCCAGCAGCTGGTCCCCAGCAGGTTCTGGGGACCTGCCTTGTATCTCTCTGACATGGTCCTCAAAGCCCCTCAGCCCGGAGTCTGCTTGCACAGGGCAGTTAGTGCTTGTACTGTATCTTCATGGAGATCTCACGGGAGGTGGAGAGAAGCTTTCTGGCAACACCCAGACTAAGGTGTTGAAGTGGGAAGTGTAGGGCCTTCACTGAGCTGAACAGGGCCTGCCTGGAGTACTGGGAAGTGAGCTGGCCTGGGGCAGCTGTTTATTTCCATTTGGGTGTGAGACTGGGGACCATGCTTGTACAGAATTTCCCTTTTTGAAGTAAGAATCCAAAGCCAGATAGGGGTTTCACCAAAATGTGGGTTTTTTTCTCCACCCGCTGTTATCACTGATTTTTAAAAGGCGAATTGTACATGTATGTGTGAGAATTTGGTTGTATAATACATAAAGATAGCAGTATAGTGGTTAGTGTTTGATAAACATTGTTCCTGAATGTAGGTGTTATATATCGCATATAGTCCTCCTAACTGTCTGAAAATGGCTCCCATTTTATTTGAGGTTTGAGAGGAAGACATACAGGTTCAGAGAGATTAAATAACTTGTTGTTGGCCATACAGTGAGCTGGGGCCTGAACCGCTGAACACAGCTAGTGTTCTGACATGTAAAGAATTTACATTGTGCTGAGTTTGCAGTACCTGAAACTGAATGAATGTCTCTTATGGTTTCCTATCCTGAGACATCTACTATGACAGATTTGGTTATCCATATGTTGTTTCCGTGTAACTGCTTGTATTTATTGCCTCATTCTATTGGGCTACTTCATATTTTACTTATGATTTTACCTTTAAGTTATTATTGTGCTGGGAGTGTAGCTCAGTGGTAGAACACTTGTCTGGCATGCTTAAGGCTGTGGTTCAACTCCCGATACCACTATGTATCTACGTATCTATGTCAATATCAATATATATATATATTTTTTTTTTCTCTGCTTTTTCTGTATTGTTTCTTTTTTTTTCCCCCTGCAGTAAAGGGGATCAAACTTGGAACCTTGCACTTGCCAGACAGGTGCTTATGCCACTGAGCTGTATTCCTGGTCCTTCTATATTATTTCTGATTCTGGTGCGCCCCTTAAATATTCATACAACCATGGCTTTGAGTACTTTCAAGAACATCATGGGCTCTGCCCACTTTTAATCCAGACATTCATTAAATAGATACTTATGAAGGGCCCATTCTGCACCAGTGCTCTGCTAGGTGCAGGGACAGGGAATAGAATAAGCATTAGACCATGTGGCAGAGATGCCAGACAGTCTTGGAGTGTTCGTGAATGCAAAGCAGGCAAGGACCACAAATCCAGCAGCAGAGGATAAAATACAGGATTATCTGGGGGTGTTGCTGAGCCCCTAAGAAAGCCTGTGCCTGTGAGCCCCACCCCCTAACCCTCCTGCATACTCTTCCAACACCCACGTGGAGAGATTCCACCTTCCTTGAGGCCAAATGTGCATAGAGCCTTGATGGAAACATGCACAGGCCCTGTGCAGAGCCACAGGTAGGAGAGGGCTGGGTAACAGCCTTCCAACATGTCTTTCCCAGTGTGGATGAGAGCACTGCACTGGGCGGTGTGCGACCTGAACCCCTGATCTGGACAGGAGCCCAGGGTCAATGTTGCTTCAGGGGCAGGCTTGTGGTTCATGGTATTTCTCAACCTTTTTCCTATGGTTCAACTAAAACTAAACCGGGTGGTCCTTTTGTCCGTAAGGTCTGAAGGAAAGCCCGTCTGGTCAGAGAATAGTTAAAGAAACCAGAGAGTCTTTGCCCTGACTTAGGCCACTGGTATTTAAATTGAGAGGCTGTGGTCGGGAATGCAAGGCCTCCAGTTGGGTGGTGCTGTGTTCCTGAGTTCTGATTATGGGGTGTCGGGCTTCAGTGGAGGCCTGGGGTCAGCAGATATGCTGAGGCTTTCGGAAGCTGCAACCAGCAGGCACCCTCCATGCCGTTCAGGTCCCTGTAGGCCCTGCAGGGTTCTGTTGTGTCAGGGTGTAGACTTTTGGGCCAGAGTGGGTTGCAGTTCCAGAAGTCCAGCCCTTAGGCATAGTGACCCCCAGCCTCCAAGACCCTCAAAGGTGCTGTAGGAATCCCAGCCTCAAGCTGTCTGTCCTTCCTGTGCCTTGGCCAGCAGGCCAGAAATAGTGTAACCTTTGCTCCAGCAGACAAATGGGAACTTCCAGCTGTTGTGTTGCTGCCACAGCCAGCAAACCTGCTTGTGATGGGTGGCAGCTGGTCAAAGGGTGGGGACAAAATTAAGTCCTTGGGAATTTTCCAAAATACAAGGGGGTTGGAATCAGGAGAAGGTATAAGAGGTAGAAGGGATGTCAAAGTAAGGCCCTTGCTAAGCTTGCCTTTCCTTTTCTTTGCAGTTCTTTTCATTGGCTTTTTGGTGATCAAAGTTTTAAAAATTATGGATTTTTTTTTTAAATAGAAAAATGGTAGTCACTGTCACTGTGCGCAGGCACTTTGTGTTTTGCTTTACTGCTGCAGTTATGCCCCATAAGTGCTAGGGGCGCTGTTGCTGTAATTCCTAGTTTAAGGAGGCAAATGCGGTTTTAGGGAAGGTAAGTACTGCAAGTTAGTTCACAGGCTCACCACACAGGTGACAAGTGGCCTACTCAGGCCTTGCCCAGTCCAGACCACTCTTATTTTTTTAAATTTTGTGGATTTTTTTGAGATATGGTATCACAGTATAGTTAATCCTGGCTTTGAACTCAATAGATAGCCCAGGCTAGCCTTGAACTTGTACAGATCCTCTTGCCTCAGCCTCCTGTGTGCTAGGATTACAGGCGTGCACTATCATGGTTGGCCAGACTATTTTTAAAACTTACCATTTGTCTCTTTTGAATATGGAGAGTCCAGAGGTGCACAAGTCCTTCTTGGTACTCTGTTGGTGTTAAGAAACAAAGCACTATAGATGTCATCAGGTGAAAGCTTCAAATGCCAGAGAGGTTCAGAATGAACTGGACAGTCACCTCTGCTCTTGCCCCTTCCTACTCTGAAGTTTCTTTTTGTTCTTCAAAAGCTTAAATGATGCTGCTTCTACTCTTAGTCGTCTCCCTTCAGCCCTGCCTCCCTCACAGAGCCACCACTCATCGATTTCTCTAGATTGTTTTCTCTACCTGTTTTATGTGTGCTACACTCCGATGAGATTGTGTCACCACACGGCTCTGCCACATGCCTGACGCCTTCCTGCGTGAGCTGCCCGGCCCTGCTTTCTGCTCTTCTCACTCCCCTCCCACCTGTCCAGTCGTCTGCTCTGTACCTGCCTCTTTGTCTCCAAACCTCCTTGATCTGGAGGAGGGGGTCCCATGGTCTCTGGGGTGGGGAGAGTAGAGGCGGCAGTGGAACCGTTCCCCTGCTTGTACACAGCCTCCTAGTTCTCGGGGTCCCATCTGCAGTGGGGGGGCGGTGTGCTGCTGGAGGCAGCGGCTTATAGCATAGGGCTGTTGCCCTGAGATGGAGGAGCGTGTGGTGGGGCCCGACAGCTGTCTGTGGTCCCTGGGACTTGCAGGCTGCTGACTGGTGACTTGCACCGGGGGAGCCACTGAGGCTGGCCCAAGGTTGGCCTGAGGACTTCAGATGCCCAGAACCTCCTTTGCTAGTCTGGTCTGGCTTCCAAGGACAGGAGTACGTACCACCACTATCTTGCTGTGGGACCTGAGCTCCACTTCCTTTTAGACCCAGGCCTCCTTGCCCCTCGCCCTCAGCAGCACAGTGAGGGCTTGACCCAGTGGCCTGAGGGTCATACCAGCTCCAGAGCACACAGTTTCCAGGCCCAGGGTCCTTCCTTGGTGCAGGCCCTTCATGTGAGGATTCTGGTTGTGTCTTGGCAGCAGGCCCTGCAGGACAAGGGCTGCAAGAGCAAGAGTCAGGGGACGAAAGAAGACAATCTCCTGAAGAGGCAGGCGCTGGTCCCCAAGCGGGACAGAGAGGCCCCGGCAGCTGGTGGTGCCATGAATGTAGAGAAATCAGGTAAAGGAGTGCTGCCTGCTGACCAAGAACACCCTGGCAAAGCTAGTACAGGAGGGAGGTTCTTGTGGAGTCGGGAGATGTCCCCACACCTGCCCCTCTGGTGGGGTCACTCGGGCTGACTTTGGCCATCTTACCTGACAAAGAGCGTAACTTGGAGACTCTAGCCTGCCTCTCCCGGATCCAAGGACAGTGTTGTCTATCCATTGCTTCTCCCTTGTGCCACCAGCCCCACCCAGTGATAAGATGCCTTGGCCAGCGGGGGCTGGGGTTGAATTTCCCTGCTTTTTGTCTTTTCCCAGCACCTGTCAAAAGCAGGGCACAGGTGGCAGCCTCCCAGACGCCACTGCCTGCTGAGAGGTCTGGCTCCCTCCCCTCCAGCCTGGGCCCATGGGGGTCTAAGGCTTCCAGGACAGGGATTGGATTCTCCAGCCTCTAAGCTGAGAGAAAAGAGTTGGAGACTCTGCTCTTCCCTGGCAAAGCTGGTTCTAGATGATTCTACAGGTCCCCTTTGCAGTCTCACAGTCTATGCAGCAAGGCCCAGCTCTATGGAGAGCTGAGAAAGACATCTTCGAGAGCCCAAGGGGCAGCCTAGAGGAAAGGGCCCTGGTCTTCCTGTCATTTCCCTCATCCTGTGGCTGAAGGTTAATCTCTGTCTGAACTTGCTGGGGTTCAACAGGAGTCCACCCTTCTTTGAGGTTGTGCCAGAGCCAGGTTCCAAGATGAGAGTCTAGCTGAGGTGTGGGCGATGGGCTTCAGCTGGGACATTGTCCAGTCAGTGAGGTGGGTCTTCCTTCTGGGGTCGCAGAGGTGCTGCGAAGAGGAAGGCCAGGTCCTGTGAGGGGTGAGGACTGACTCCTGCCCCTAGGGTTCTGAGCGCTAGTCCTGTGAGGGGTGGCACCTGTGAATATGGATCTACCCATCTACTGCTTGGCCCTGTGGCTCGCCTCTTCCTCCCTTCCTTTACCCTCCTTGAGCTTCTCTGAGACCTTTTTCCTCTTTCTGGCTGCCCAGGATTCTTTAGCTCTCAGCATCAGCCCAGGTCCTATGCTGAGCTCCTGATGAGACCTTCTGGGGTGGCTTGGGAGGGGGTTCAGGCCTCTAGTGACACAGCACTGTCTCAGTGCCAGGGCTCTCTGAGGCCCCATTTCAGCCCTGGGTCTATAACAGTTGCCTACCCTGCGCACCCCCAGGGCTCCAGGCTCCTTTCCTGAGCCTGCCTGCTGGACTCTGCACACTGACCCCATTCATGCAGGAGACAGGGCAGGGCCCCTCCCACACACCTCTCAAATGGCAGAACCAGCTCCCCAGTTGGAGGCTGGAGTCCAGTGCCTTCCCTCCCGTGCCACAGCAGTCTGCCGAGGGCAGAGGGCCACGTGGGTCACATGCCCCCAAACCCCACCCCTGTGGCAGCCCTGTGTTTGGGCCTGGAAGCATCCCTCTGCCCTCATTCTTTCTAGAACAGGCTGCAGAAGCGTGGGCAGCTCTGTGTGACTTGCGTGCTGTGTCACATGCAGGCCACACAGCCAGGGCCACTGTCTAGGCAGGGAGACCCCAGTTCCAGCTCTCTGGAAGGAGGGAAGGCCGGCTGGCAGTGTTCCTGCTCTCTAGACAGCACGGCCTCAGCCCTGCCCATCCAGCCTTGGGGGTCATTCTGGAGTGGTCCTGCCCGTGCCTAGACAGCCACTCCCTCCCCTCAGGCTCGGCCTCCTTGGCAAAGCCCTGAGCACCTCTCTGTCTCCTAGTCCACGCTGGTGTCCTGTTGGGTGCAGGTGGCTTTAGTCACAGACTCTGGAAGTCCACAGGCCCTGGGCCAAGACCATGTGGGGAGACAAGGTGGTCAAAAGCTGGCTTCTTTGCTCATAGACACTCTGCAAGGAGGAGGACCCTTCCCCATCCTCCTCTGTCCTGTGTCCTGTGTCCGCTAGGTCACTAGCTAGCTCCTGCCTGCAGAGACCATGCTCGTTCCTGGTGCTCTGACAGATCCCAGGCCTCACTAGCAGCTCATGGGCCTCACTTCCATATCTGTCTCTCTCTTGCTCCTGGTGACAGGACAGTGGAAGGCCATGGGAGGAGGAGGACGCAGGCTGAGGCCTTGCCCAGCTCGGTACTTGTCCCTTTCTTGTGCTGGTGTGGTCCCAACGTGCAGGTGTCCCCCTGAGTGCTGGCCTGGCCACCCCCGTCCCCTGTGCTGAGTTGCCTGTGCCCTGTCTGTCGCACTTGCACATATTCCGTTTGCCCCTTCTCTGTGCACAGGTGACCACTTCCTTCAGGGACAGCTGAGGCCTCTGCTCCTCTCTTCTATACTCTTGGGAGAGCTTGAAGTTGAAAGCATCCCTTCCCCCAAGCACAGTGTTTCCTGTGTGAAAAGCCTTGTTTCTTTCTTTCTTTTTTTTTTTGGTGGCAATTGCCTGTGAGCCACAGAGAGGGCTTGGCCTTCAGGCCTGGGATATGTGCTTGGAGAGCATTGGCAACATTGCTCTCCTAAGCCTTGGTCCAGGTGGTTCCATCCCCCAGAAGCTGCCTGCTGAAGTCCCCCAGTGACCCATGCTGTCACTGCCGCTGGCCCTTGCCCACCCCCACCTGCTTGCACCCCCTTCCCATCGCAGTGGTCCACCCTGCCATGCTGTCCCTTCCTTTGCCAGCCACACCACCATAGCCCTGTTGACCAGCCACTACTTTGCTTGTAGGTGGGCGGCTCTTTGGCAGCGGGAAGTGCTCGAGCCTGTCGGGGTTGCCAAGGGCAGCCCCTGTGGTGCATAGGATGGTGGAGGCCATGTCCCAGCTTCAGAAGGAGAAAGCTCAGCTTCAGGAGGAGCTGGTGGTCCTACGGGAGAGGTTGACTCTCCACGACAGTGAACAGCAAGCCACAACCACCCAGCTGCAGAACCAGGTACCTGGGGAGGTAGGGATGGGCAGAGAGCACTGTCTACTATGGAGCAGGTCAGAGGACACTGTAGGGACATCTGGACCCCACCAGCCTATGGCATAGTAGACAATGGGGTCTCCTGTCCTGGCTTGAAAGATGCTAGGAAAAGACATGGTCTAAATCAGAGACTATGGGCTTCCTTCTGATCATCTTGCTAGGTGACAGGAAATGATGTGGCTATAACGGGCAGGAACACCTCTGCTCTGAGGACTGTACTCAGTCTGCTCTTTCTTCCAGTGGCCTGGGCCAGGCAACCCAAGAAGACAAAACCAGTGGTCAGTCACCACACACGTGCACACACAGACACACGCACATGCACACCCCAGGAGCTGAGAGCTTGATCCTCACCTTGCTGCTCAGCAGCTCTTCCCAGCCAGCTCTGTGTCGCATGCTTGCTGTGTGGCTGTCTGTTCCCTGTGTTCGCAGAGCCTTTTGACTTGAGCACGGGCCATGTCCAGGTGCACCCGCAACCTCCTGCCCAAGGCTTGAGTCTGGGGAAGATGAATATTTGCTGCGGTCATGTGAAGCAGGCAGACTGACAAAGACTCTGTGGGGAGGGCACACCTGCCAGGGGGCTGTAACCCTGACAAGGTAGAGGGCAGGGGCAGGGCTAGAGCTGAGGTGTGGCACAGTACATTCTGAGCTAGGGAACAGCCCGTGCAAAGGGACTGTGGCAGCAGGAGGGCCACACTCTGGGACAGCCCTGGTGGTGTGGTGGCCTCGAGGCCAGAGCTCTGCAACAGCTGTGGCTTCTCCAGTCGAAGCTTCCCTGGCACTTTTCTTTCCAGTCTTAGTCTCTCTTTTGCTTTCTGAGCTTCATTGAGATACAACTTATAGACCTTAAAGTTTATCCTTAAAGCTGGTCAATTCAGTGGTTTTAAGTGTGTGTATATTTTTTTTTAAAAAATTAATTTATTTTTTGGAGCTAGAATCTCACTATATAGTTCAGGCTGGCTTTGAATTCACTGTGTAACCCAGGCTAGCCTCAAACTGAAGGTGATTGTCTTGGTTACTTTTTGTTGTTGTTCTTGCAGAGACAAAAATACCAGATACCCAAAGTTAAAGAAGGAAAGATTTATTTAGTTTAGTTTGTAGAAGGTTCAGTTTAGTGTTGGCTGGCTCCAAGACAGGGTGGCATGGCAGAGTGGCATCACACTGACAAACAGTCCATGGCAGGCAGAAGGCCACAAACAACAAGAGACAGAGGACAAGCAGCGAGCAAGGGCCCTATTTCTGTCCCTTATATCTTACTGAATCTGCCCACCCTTAGGGAAGTCACACTCCCACCCTTAATCCCAGCATCGCACCCTTTTCCAAGTATCATGCACCCTAGATCGGCCATCTCCCCAAAGCTCCATATAACTTTTTTTTTCTAGTACTGAGGATTGAACCCAGGGCCTTGTGCATGCAAAACAAGCTCTGAGTTACAAAGTTACATCCCCTGTGTGTTTTTAAATTTTTATTTTGAGACAGGGTCTTGCCGAGTTGCTCAAATTGCCTTTGAACTTTTGTTCCTCCTGCCTCAGCCTCCTACACATAGCATGCACCATCATCCTTGTCTAAGCAAGTTTTAAAAAATGTTTCTCCTTCAATTGTCAAGATCTGCATTGTTGTCTGTGAGCCCTACCTCATAGTCGTCTTGGGAGAGTCCCAACCTACCCTGTTCCCCAGATGTCATGGGAGGTCTGAATGGTCCCTGATCTTTGCTCAGGGTTTGTCTATGGAGTTCCTGACTATGGACTCTGGAAATTTCTTTGGGGGAACTTTCTGTGAAGCTCCAGTCTCAGCATAGCTCTCTGGAGTGTCTGACCCTGTGGGAGTATAGTCAGCCAACTGGGCTGGCGGCCAGCATCAAATCTTGACCACCATTGGCTGTGTGGGGGACTAGTTTTCTATCATTATGTACCCTACTTTCCTCATCGGTAAAATGGTTTTAATAACAATTTCTGGATGCAGTGATCCCTAGCAGGTTACCAGGGTTGCCTCCATTACCTGGAAGCTTGGAATTTGGAATTCTGGAACTGAGTTCTAATCCCACCTGTGCCTCTTGCCAACTATGAGCTGTAGGAAGTCACCTCTGTAAGCTTCTGCTCTCCTTTGCCAACAGGGGGTAACAGCATGACTCTGTGGTCATTGCATGGGTCTAATGTAAGAGTGGACAGAAAAATGGATGACAGACCGTAAAGCACAGTGCTTTGGGGCTGTCACGCCTGCAAGCCCTCTGGCTGTGCTGCAGTCTGACTTGACTCGGACTTCCCTGGAGTTCCCATGTGCTGCTTTTAAGGAAAGCCTGTCATGAGATGTACTTGGCCCATTTCTCATGATGCCTGGTCCCTAGCCTCATCAGGCCTAAGTTCCAGTCCACGGTCCAGCACTTAGGGGTCGGGTACCCTCAGGTGGCCACCTAACCAAGTCCTGCTTCATCTTGGAACCTCAGCCTTCCTTTTGACCCTTGACAATGATAACACCCTTCCTGGGTAGGGGCTCCTCCGTGGGGATCTCATGAGGTCCTTTTCCTTAGCAGAGCTGGCTGAGTGGATGGGGCTGCTGCCCTCCCTGTTGGAGGCTGGGCTTGTTGGAGCTGTCCAGGCCCCTCACACAAAATGTCACATGGAGAGCTGTGACATTGGGAGCACAGGACAAGCGTCTGCAGTCCTTGGGCACAAGGGTTCCAGTTTCTGTTCCTGTTTGCCAATGCTTATTATTTTAGGAGCTGCTCTATTGGGTGTGAAGTGGCTTTGATTTTGGTATGTGAGGATGAGTGCCTAAAGAAATGTCTTTTTAAGTTCTCTGCTCATTCTTTTTTAAAAAAATATTTATTTATGTGATACAGGGTCTTGCTATGCAGTTCAAACTCATAGTGATCCTCCTGTCTCAGCCTCCTCAGCACTCAGCTGAGCATCTCCTGCCTCCACCCTTAGCAGCCTGATGCGCAGACCCGCCTCCGCCTGCCCTTGTTTACTCCGCACCCATCCTCATGTGTTTACTGAGCACCTGGTATGTGCCAGGCATTGCGAGTACAGCGCTGAGCACCATGGCCCGAAGTCTCCACCTTCACAGGCCTTTCATTCTAGAACAGATCAAACACCCCTAATCCCAAACTCCAAAATACAGAATGCCCTCAAATCTGAAACTTAAAGCCGGATGTGGTGGCACACGTCTGTAATCCCAGCACTCGGGAGGCTGAGGCAGGAGGATCAATGCAAGTTCAAGACTAGCCTGGGCTACAAAAGTGAGCTCAAGGACAGCCTCAACTGCATAGCAAGACCTTGTCTCAAAAAGACAAAAAAAAAAAAAAAAAAAAAAATCTGAAACTTAGTGGGTTAACATAATGGCATAAGTCTGACAGCTCAGTGTGTACAAACTTTATTTACCTTAAAGAATGTGTAGTGCCAAGGATATAGTTGAGTGGCATAAGCACCTGCCTGGCAAGTGCAAGGTTCTGGGTTTCATTCCCAGTATGTACACACACACACACACACACAGATCATCTTTATGTTTGTGCTTTATGGTAGATGTCCCTAAGCCTAGCTACTTAGGAGGCTGAGGCAGGAGGATCACAAGTTCACAAGATCCTGTATAAAAATAAAATTTAAAATGAGGTAGAGATATAGCTCATGGTAGAATGCTTGCTTAGCATGTGTGAGACTGTAGTTTGATCCCCAGGATTGCAGGAGAGCAGTCTACAGGCTGTGTATATAAAGGTGTAATGAGGGGGGCCCGTCCCTGGGATATTAGTTATAGGCAAGTGTTACAAAATCTGAAAAAGTCTAAAATCAAGAACAGTCTGGGGCCAGGGATTTGGCTCGAAGGCCCAAGTGTCTGCATGGCAAGTGCAAGGTCTTAGTTTGATCCCAGATATCAAAAACAAAACAAAACAACAACAAAAGAACACTCGAGTCCCAAGCATGTTGGGTAAGGAGTATTCAACTTGTCACTGCACATCTGGGCTGTGCTGTGCTGTGACAGTCACATTTGCTCTCTTACATCCTCCCAAGACTCTTCAGAGAGGTCACCTCTTACATAGATGATGAATACATAGAAAGGTATAAGAAAGGTCAGGAGGCTTGTCCAAGGTATATAAGGTGAGCTCTGGCATAGAATACAGGCAGCCTGGGAATCTGTGCAAATGCTGCTCTGGACACCCCTCACCTACCATCACCTTCTGCCTTCTGTGGTGGCAGGGCCTAGTTTGTATTTGACAGTGGAGACAGCTGTGCAGATAGGCTACACAGGCCTGGCCACAGTGGTCCCATGGCCGGGACCTGGCCACCTGGGCAAGGGGTGTCTGTGCAGGATGGGAGGCAGCTGTTCAAAGGGTGCTCCTTGGGCTGTTTCCTTGAGGCCTTCCCAGCTCAGCAGTGCCGGGAGGAGGAGTCCACTTAGCCCAGAAGGTGGCTGACGTGGCAGCCCAGGGCAGCCCAGTGTGGTGGGAGGCAGGGCGGTAATCAGCAGGTTGTTTCCTAAAGAAGCCACCCTGGGAGCAGACAGCTGAGAAAACAGCCCCAGCAGGCAGCCTCGCCTGCAGAGCTGTTCTGCCTGATGTGTAAGTGCAGGTTTGTGTGGGGTCAGCAGACCGGGTCCTGCTCTGCAGGCTAAGGCCTCTACTCCAACTGAGTTTCTCTGGTTGGTGAAGAGCTTGGGCCGGGGAGGAGTATTTCCCCCCACCCAGCTCTGGCTGACCTCCATGCCACCCTCAGACCATCTCCTTTGCCTGGCAGGAGGCTACATTCACTAGAGATCCTGGGGTGGGGGTCCCTACCTTCTTCTCTTGACTCTGCCAGACCTGCCTGCTCTGCTCTTCCAGTTCAGGAGGACGCTGGCATTTGTTCCCCCAGCCTCCAAAGCTAGCCGTGTGTGGGTTGGGAACAGGGGTCCCTCTGCTGGGCAGCACCCTGAATGGTACCCATTGGGGCCACAGAGTAGTTATCTGCCTGAAGGGTATCTGCCTGTGCCCCCTTCAGCCAGGGTGCCCTGTGGGTTTGGTCTGCTACATCTCACCTGGGTCCCCCTGCTTTGCTGCTGGCCACCTGAGATAAGCTGGGCAGCAGCTTAGTGTGTGGTGTCTCTTGTAGCCTCGACTCAACCCCCTCTATTTCCTGCCCTTCAAAGCTAACTCTGGGGTCTGCACTCACGGATTCTGCCAGTGCAGGCACCCACGTTCCCACTGTGATGCCAAAAGGGAACTGGACTCAACTTTGAGCAGGGACTGGGGTGTCTTAGCTCCTAGCAGACACTGACTGCCCTGTTGTGCTGCTTCCCTAGGTGCCATGCGGAGATAGCGGGCCTGAGAGTGCTGAAGGGTGAGGTGGCAGGCAGGCTGGTGACGAAGGAGGCTGAGCTTTTGGGTGAGGGTGGGGGACAAACCCACTTCAGGGTGAAGTGGTGTGAGAGGATCACATTCCTTTTGAGACCTAGACATTGCTGAAAAGCACACCGCATTGTTAGCCATGAAGCCCCAGCCCAGAGCCCCTCTGTTTTGTATTGCTCACAGATATTTTTCCTTTGACTTAATATGCTGATGAGCTGCCATGGGACCTAGGTGGCAGAGGGTTGTGGAAGGGGAGGAGGGCTGGGGAAGGGGCTGCCATAAGCCCTTTGATCAGAGATGTTGGACCCGAGTCCTCTTTGGACTTGTAGTAGGCAGCAGAGCAGAAGACATAGCTGAGAGGTGGCACTTGACATGTCAGGCTTTATACCAGGGATGCGTAAGCCTGATGTAATGACTGTCTAGTCCTGCCAGTGCACCCACTGCCATTCACCCTGCTCCCCTAACAGTGGGTTCAGAGGACTCCCAATTTTATGGCTAAAGAATATGAGGCTATGTCATAAGCCACCTCTTACTCTGCTGTGGGGCTAGAGGAGCCAAGCATGTCTCCCCTCAGGCTCTCAGCCTGACAGGGAGCTGTTTGGGGGTGGTGCGCATCTGTAATCCCAACACTCAGGAAGCTGATACAGGATAATTGTGGAGTTCATGGCCAGCTTGAAATACATAGTGTGTCCCTGTCTCAAATACATACATACATACATACATATTCAGCCCAGTTTGGGCATTGCTAGTGGGCAGAGTGTTGTTGCCCTGCTTAGTCCGTGGCCCAGTGCAGAGCTTGAGGTGATGACAGAGGTGGCCTCACTCACTGGCAGTCCCTAGGAGGCCTTCTGTAGCACTAACTGGGCCATGTGTTCTGACCCCCCCCTCCCCCACCCCCAGTGGGTGAACAGCCCTGGCACTTCTGGCCCATTCTGGGAAGCGAGTAGACCCCCTGGTCCTCTTCTAAGCTTCTAGCACCCGGCCTCTCTGGCTCCAGGGCACAGTGCCTGCCAAGACCAAGGCTACCCTGATTTGTTTGATGATGTCTCAGCCATATGAAGTGGGGAAGATTTTCTGCTCCCTTGAGTCACCCAAGCATCGGGCCTCCTCTGTAAGACACTTTGGTGATGCTGGACATGTGTTCCTCTGCTAAGGACAGGGGAGCACAGCATGGTGGCCTCCTTGAGTGCCACTTGGCCATCCAGTCCTGCATGGCCCCTCCCCTGCCTTACCTTCAGGCCATGGAGATTGTCACCTGCCCTTTAATACTAAGGGCCCAGTGCCTGCTCAGCTCCCTAAACCACTGGATTACCTGTGACTCATGGGTCTTTTCCAAGTGATAGTGCTCCTCACCATGAGCACTGAACAACCCTGGACAAACTCTGGTGGTTGCGGCTGTGGGTGTCTGTCTGGTCTGCCTGGATTATTTTCTGAGGAGAGGAGAGGAGAGGTTCCCAGGGTGGGCTGATGTGGGCGGGTGGAGAGTTCCCGCAAAGGGTCACTGTCCTGAGGTCTTGCTCTTAACCTCTGAGCACGAGCACCCTTGCTTACATGGGGTGCACCCCTGCTTGCTCACAGCCTTGGCTGGCCACAGCTCTCCTGCAAGGCAGATTGGGAGTAAGGTTCCTAATGTACTTTGGCTGTGGTGGGTAAACCCATCTTGGTAGACTGATGCCAGTAACCGAAGTGGAAAATTCTTGGGGGATTAACAAGGACATATCCAGGGCTCAGGGGACCCAGAGTTTATTATGTATGTTTATGATACTAGGGATGAAGCCCAGGGCTTCTCACACACGAGGCAAGCACTTGACTGCTGACCTACATCCCCAGCCTTAGCGTGGAGTTCATACCATCTGGGTTTTTTCAAGGTAAAATAAGATTACAGATAGAAAGTAGGTCTAGGGCCTTGGAGTGGACCGAATTTGCCTGAGAGCTGCCTTGATGGCCTAGGTAATGAGGGAGGAGTAGCCTAGCCTGGCCAGGTCCTGCAGTAGATGGGAGAGAGTACTGCCAGGTGTCAAGACCAGGAGTCTCAGGCCTGGTGTTTGAATGCCAGAAGGCCTGAGGCCAGAGGGCCAGAGGGCCTAGAATGAACCTCATCCATCTTCTGAGGCCCAGCTCCAGAGGCCTGGGTATGGGCTGGAGGTGAGGATTGGCCTCACCATGGCCCTGGCTCTGTGCCAACAGGTAGAAAACCTCAAGGAGAAGCTTATCAGCCAGAGCCAGGAAGTGAGCCGACTTCAGTCAGAGCTGGTGAGGCCCCACCTGCTGTCCTGTGGGTGGGGGTCGGGGCAGGTGCCTACCCAAACAGATGCTGCCCCACCTCAAGCCCTGCCAGTCCCCTCAGAGTAGCTGCAGCTCCTGAGGGGAGGGGCTGATCTTTCTGGCTGAGGTTGAATAGGAGTGTGAACTCTGCATCAATGTGACTTCTTGTGACTTTCACACTGAGGAAACAGAGCGAGTGGGCGGGGCAGCCTGGGAGCAAGGAGCTTCACTTCACGCTCTCTTCAGTGTCTCTTCATCGTCTTTGAGCCCTGCTCTTCTCTTCCCTGCTCACTTGCTGTCCTACTTTTTCTTCCCTCTGCCTTCTCACCTTTTCCCCCCTTGCATGCTGCCGGACCCCCTGTTGTCCCCTGCCTGCCCTTGTCACATGCCCCCCTTGTGCCCTGGTTCTCTGCAGGGAGGCACTGACTTGGAGAAGCACCGGGACCTGCTGATGGTGGAGAACGAACGACTGAAGCAGGAGCTGCAGCGCTGTGAGGCCGAGCTGCAGGCGCTGCGGGCCCAGCCAGCGGCTGCACCCTGCCAGGGCTGCGAGCATGTCCAGGTGAGCTGTGGGCCTGGGGCATGGGCTTCCACTCTGCACCGCCATTCTGGTTGCTCACAGATCGCTATCCATCTGTCCCTTGTGCTCCCAACTGCCTGCAGGAGAGCACTCAGCTCCGAGACAAAGTATCCCAGCTGCAGCAGGAGGTGTTGGAGAACAAAGGGATGCTGTCAGAGCTGAACCTGGAGGTGCAGCAGAAGACAGACCGGCTGGCCGAGGTGGAGCTGCGGCTCAAGGACTGCTTGGCTGAGAAGGCGCAGGAAGAAGAGCGGCTCAGCCGGCGCCTGCGCAACAGCCATGAGACCATTGCTAGCCTACAGGCCCAGTCTCCGCCTGTCAAGGTGAGCTGCCCACCAGGGCAGGGCTTGCACAGAGAGGCTTCTCCTGGCAGATGCATGAATTCCTCAGTTGTGTCCTCAGCATTTCCCTTCTCCTCCTGGCTGTAGCCCAGGCCCAGGGGAGTATCCTGCTGTAAGTGCGTGAGGTGCCCAGAGTAGAGGCAGTGCAGCTTCTACGGTGTGCCTTCATCTTTCCCATCTTATCTAGTCTGTGCCCTGACTGGGAGACCCTAGGCTCTTAGTGGCCTCCTTGTTAGGGCAAACAGAGCCCAGCAGTCTGCAAAGCCTGGGCCTTGTAACTCCTGAAGCTCTTAGTGGGAGTCCCAGTGGCCCCCTCCTGGATCCAGCCATATCTGCTGTGCCTCCACATACCCCTCCTTCCCTTCTTTTGCAGTACATCATCAAAACAGTGGAGGTGGACTCATCCAAGACCAAGCAAGCCCTCAACGAGTCCCAGGCCCAAAACCAGCACCTACAGGAGCAGGTGGCCATGCAGCGTCAGGTGCTCAAGGAGATGGAGCAGCAGCTCGAGAGCTCGAATCAGCTGACCACACAACTCCGGTCGCAGGTGTGTAGGCCATGTGGAATGCCTGCTGGGTAGGGACCCCAGAGGCCAGCCCTTCCATATATCTTTTGGTTGAACATCCAGGAGCCCCATGGTCAGGAGTCTAGTCCCTCCTCTGCTGCTCACCTGACTAAGAGCAAGATTTGTCCAAGTCTCTGTTTGGCTATCTATAATTCAATCTGGTCACAGAAACCTCTTCACAGTGGGGACTCCAGGATAGGTCATAAGAGGCTGTCTGCCTGGGCTCAGCACACAGGTTACTTGTGAGCACAGCTGCTTCTTTATAACAGATGCTTCCTGAGCTCCCTGGGGGTCACATGGCTTATGCCATGTGCTTGGGACCAGGTTGGTGCTGGAGCCAACAAGAGGTGGTAGCTGCACAGAATTCCCAGTCCCCTGTTGGGTTGAGGTCATGAGACCCTCCTTCCCAACGTGTGTGTTCAACATGTGCATGCTTTTGGGTGAGGGCTGGGGTCTCCTTCCCAGAACCTGTCCACTGTACCCTAAGTCTTCTCCTGGCTCTGCCAGATCTCCATGTATGAGACAGAGCTGGAACGGGCCCATGGGAAGATGCTGGAGGAGATGCAGTCCATGGAGGAGGACAAGAACCGGGCCATCGAGGAGGCCTTCGCCAGAGCACAGGTGGAGATGAAGGCCGTGCACGAGAACCTGGCAGGTGAGCCTACTGCCTGGCCAACCCCCCTCCCCCGCCCCTGTCCCAGCCTCGCATGTTGGTTACCTCACACCCTCTGTGTCCCGTAGGGGTACGGACAAACCTGTTAACACTGCAGCCAGCACTTCGGACCCTCACCAATGACTACAATGGTCTCAAGCGGCAGGTGCGCAGCTTCCCCCTGCTGCTGCAGGAGGCCCTCCAGAGCGTCAAGGCCGAGGTGAGCAAGGGAAGCCATGGCAGGCTGGGGAGACCCAGAACCTTTGCAGACCGAGTGCGCACCCAGGGCTCCCAGCCAAAGATCAGAGCCCCTAGGCAGGCCCTCTACGTCTGCGCTTTTGCAGGCCCTGTTTGAACATAGACGGGTAGACTGGTCAGGCAGGTTGGGGGTGTTTGCCTACTGTGATTGTTTAAAGCAGACATGTTACATGTATTTCAAACAAGCTGCATGCACTCTTATATCTGCTATATTTAGTTTGTGTGCAGTTGGAGGTAGTGAGGACAGAACCCAGGGCCCAAATTCATATGACAGTGGTACAAAGACTAATATGTTTTGGGAAGAGAGTATAGTTCTCCTTCAAAAAAGTTGTTAGGGCTAGGAGTGTAGCTTGGTGATAAAGCACTTATATAGTACGTGTGAGGCTCTGGGTTCCATCCCCGGCAGAATGAAAAAAGAGAAAACATGAATAATGTGCAGAAGGTCACAGAGAGAGATCAAGCCCACTGTGGGGTGGGCACAGAAAGGACAGGCTCTCTGTCACCCCCTCCAGTGTGCTCTGAGCATCTTACACCCACTGCCCTCTATGGGCAAGTACTTAATTCCCTTTTACCCAACAAAGCAGGCATGCTGGACAGATGGTTCTCCATCTTGATTTTTTCACTCATGCAGTGTAATGTGGAGATCCTTACCTACCACCTCCACAGACTCCAGAGTTAAGAGGATGTTATTGCCTCAATGTGTGGATAAGAACACTGAGGCTGAAAGACATGGAGACAATTTGCTCAAGTCCCCAGCTACTGCTGAATCCTGGAGTCAAGTGGTAGTGCCAGGAGTTGAAGGCACTGTCCTGGCTCTGCGTACTCATGGGGTGGCCTTGGCCTATTGGCTTAGCTTCTGTTGGGTGCAGTTTCTCTATCTGTAAAATGGGGACAGTTGCCAGGTGTGGTGGCGCACGCCTGTAATCCCAGCACTTGGGAGGCTGAGGCAGGAGGATCGATGCAAGTTCGAGACCAGCCTGGGCTACAAAAGTGAGCTCAAGGCCAGCCTCAACTGCATAGCGAGACCCTGTCTCCAAAAGACAAAAAAAAAAAAAAAAAAAAAAAAAAAAAATGGGGACAGTGCTCAGAGGGATTCTTCGGGAGATCTGACCTACGATGGGGTGGGCAGTGGGTCAAGTGGGGCTCACCTGATAGCAGTGTGCATGCCCACCAGATTGGCCAGGCCATTGAGGAAGTCAACACCAACAATCAGGAGCTGCTGCGCAAGTACCGCCGGGAGCTGCAGCTGCGCAAGAAGTGCCACAACGAGCTTGTGCGGCTGAAAGGTGACTGTGGTGGGCCGGGGTGGGCACCAGGAAAGGGTTTTCCACCAGCTGAGCAGTCATCCTTGGAGCAGTGCCCTGCCACTGAGCAGGCATTGTTGATGGGGGCACAGAGAAGGCAGGGAACTTGCTTGTAGCCCCAGGGCTAGAAAATTGTCCATGGTGGACTTGAACTTGAACCTGTCCCAGCTCAGGGGCTCCATGTCCTTTGCAGGTTGCTCCTAGGCCATGTGTGGCCTTGAGGTGGGGTGGCAGCTGGGATGCCACCTGTTCTGACCTGGGGTTGGTGAGGCTTGAGATTTTATGGTTTGTTCCATCAAGCTCTTACTCTGGGCCAGGTGCTGGGCCAGACACTGGGCATTAGGCCGTGGCCCCATAGACTTCATCCTAAGTCTCAGCATACTCAGTTCAGCTGGGAGAACAGATAGTGGTCACCATTCTTCCAGTATACCTTGTTACCAGGGCAGGGAGGGGCCCTGGGAACCCCTGGGGGCTTGCTGAGGAGGCTGCGTCAGAGCTGAGACCTGGCCCATGAGCTGGAGTGGATGGCAGAGAGAGGGCCAGGCTGGCTGGCACCAGAGGAGCAAGAAGGTTTCTCCTTCATTCCAGGGGCACAGGGATCCCATGAATAGCAGGAGGCAAGAGTGTAGCATGGCACCCTGATTCTGGGCCCTTTAGACATGCTGGCAGACATCCATTACCGCCTGCCCTTGTTTGTCCATCTGATGCCCAAGCCCTGTTCTGGCACTCTGGGGCCCTTTCAGCATGGTAAACAAGTCCCTTGGCTCATAGGGTTTAAGCTTTTCATTATATCAATGGGGAAACAGGAGTCCAAAGAGAAAGAGGGTCCCTGGGTGTCTCACCAAGACCGCATGCAGTGCCTGGGCCACAGCTCACCTCCCCATCTCCAAAGTAAAACTTCCACCCTCAACCCTTTTACTCAGGAAGAAAATGTACTAAGTAAATTCACACTACAGTTATGTGTCACTAATAACAGCTCTTTGGTACCTTGTCTTGTGGGGCTTAAAAGGGAAGGGACTCCTAGATTACTGGGACTGTTGGGTCTCAATGCAGCCGGGGCCCATCTCCCAATCCCCAACCAATACAGGAAACATTCGGGTGATTGCTCGTGTTCGGCCCATCACCAAAGAGGACGGGGATGGGCCTAAGGCGGCCAGTGTTGTCACCTTCGATCCCGATGACGATGCTGTCATTCACCTGCTGCACAAGGGCAAGCCTGTGTCCTTTGAGCTGGACAAGGTCTTCTCCCCAGGGGCCTCACAGCAGGATGTGAGTATAGCCATAGGGAAAAAGAGCTGAGGGGAAGGGGTTGGGCTGGGCAAAGACAGGCCAGGGCTGGGGACCAGATAAAGAAGTGTGGCCTTCTGTCCTTCTCGCTGGAAGAGGGGAGAAGAGAAGGTGGGTCAGGGCAAAGGATCTCACACAACTGCCTCAGAAAGGGGTGGCCGTGCTGGGCCGACCTTACCTAGAATGATGCCCTCTGCACATACATGCCCTCAGAGAGGACTGCCCCTTCCAGCTGTACCATGGTCCTTGCTAGGACTCCTCTACACCCAGTCCAGTGCCAGGCCCTCAGCTTTGCCCTTCTCTTGCCTGCCTGCGCCCTCCTGTTCCTATGTGTGGTCCTGTATTGCTTTCTCAGTCTGCCGGCGGGCGGACCCAGGCCAGAGGAGGTGCCAGGAGGCACATGCCTGCCTTTGTCTTCTTTTTGCCAAACCCTCAAGAATGGAGGCGAAGGCGAGGGTGCAGGCAGCACAGGCTGTGCTGTCACCACAAGGTGCTGGGTGACGACTCACCAATCATGATGCTCAACAGTGAAGTGCGGGCATTGGGACCCTGCATCCTGTTCCAATTAAGGGAATGTGGGTGTGGCAGGTAGCTGTGGTTGGGGCTTGTGGGGTCCCTGAAGTCCCCTCACTCCCCATCTTGTGCTCTTCACCAGGTGTTTCAGGAAGTGCAGGCCCTTATCACCTCCTGCATTGATGGCTTCAATGTCTGCATCTTTGCTTACGGCCAGACGGGCGCTGGCAAGACCTATACGATGGAGGTGCGTGCCCCATGGGCCAGAGGTGTAGAGTGAAGCCACCTATCCTCTGCTGCTAGGGCATCCCTCGTGGGGCTTGGGGCTCTACATGGCACATGCTTTGGGAGCAGAGGCTGCGGGTATTGTGTGGCCTACTCAGGGACATCTTGCCTGAGAGCACTGCAGTGGGCGCCACAGAGCTGGGGCTGGGGGCAAGCATGCCAGACAGTAACCAGTCAGGAAGCCCCCTTCTTTGAGCTGTCCCGCACTGGGCCCTGGCCGCTAGGTTGAATGAGATAGGGTACTGGCCCCAGGAAGTACCAGTGCAGTGGTAAGAGACTGGCCATGTAATGTGGTGTGTTGACTTTTTGAGAATAACAAGAATGGTTCTCAGCATAACTGAGAGTAACTATTGAAAGGGATGAAGCTTCATTTTGGCCCAATTTCAGCCCATTGGCAGGCAACTAAGGCAGTAGCAGGGGCCAGGGAGATAGTTCAGTAGAATAAGCACCTGCCTGGGTAAGCAAGGTACTGAGTTGAATCCCCACTACCACCAAAAAAAAAAAAAAAGCATAAACATTGTTGTGGAGAAAAGCTGCTCACTTCGTATAGCCAGGAGGCAGAGGCAGAAAGGACTGGGGCCAGGGACTAGCCCTCAGTGGACTGTGCACGGCTGGGGTGAGAACCCCCATCATCCTGTCCCCTCTGGGGGTGCTGGCTCTGCACACTGCCACAGTCCCTCAGTGCATGGTCTTTGGGGCACATGGGATGTTTAAGCCTAACATGGGGAGCCCAGGTCTTAGGGCAGCCCCACGTCTCCCTGCTGCAGCCAGCCCCTCCATGTGGTGTGGTGGGAGCAGGCCGCAGGGCAAGGACTGGAGGTATTGAGACGACTCCTCATCTCCACTGTGGAGAGAGGAAAGTGGGAAGCCAGCTCTGGGGTGAGTTCCCTGCTTCTCAGAAGGTGTGTCTCATCCCCTAGGCAGGGTGGTAAGAGGTCCACATGGGCTATGGACCTGGGAGTCCACCGTAGGACTCTCTTGCCCCCAACCTGGGTCTCTAGGGGAGCTGAGGCAGAGGAGTGAAGAGGGGTAACACAGTTACCTTAGGGATGCACAGAGTTGCGGGCACCACTGGGAGCCCATGCTACTTATCATCTGAGTTCTCTGCTGAGGCCTGAGGTGCGTCAGGCATTAGCCAGGCACTTGGGACCCCAGTGTGACCAGGCAGTGCACTGTCTCCACAGAACCTGAATGGCATCTGGGACTTAGCAGTGAGGGCAGCAGATTGGTAGGTGTCTGTCAGGTGCCAGGAGGGTAGAAAAACCAGGGATGAGGCTTGGACAAGCATGCTGGGGGGCCTAGGGCAGCCTCCCTGAGGAAGTTGGGGAGCCAGCTTTTGCTGTCTGGGGAAGTGGCTTCTGACAGGGAACCATAGGCTGAGGTCAGGAGGTACATTTGAAGCCTGGTTGGAGGCCTTTCAGGAGGAATGGGGATGGGGGCTGAGGGCCACACTTTCCAAGAGGTGGGGGGGACTCCAGATTTCCTGCTTGAAAGGCCCCAGGGCTCTTGACGGCTATACTTTGCCTGCCATCCACCACCCAAAAAGCCCTGCTCCTGGCCTCCTGATGCCAGTCTCATGTGGGCAGCGGGAGGGCACTCACTTATTCCTAGTGCCTCTATCTGGGTCTGGCAGGGCAGAGGTGCCTGTGGTCTCGGCGCCACACCAGGCCCCATCCCTTTGCTTTAAATCTTAGGCTCATCCTGGAAGGGTGCTGCTGTTGTAAGAGGGGAAACCAATGTTGTTTGCTTCGAACTAGCCAGAGTTGAGGGGCAGAACAGCATCAGCCTGGGAGGCTGCCCTGTGAAGGCTGTGCAAGGGTTGGGCGTGGCGGACGGCATGCAAGAGTCCATGGTGTCACTGGGGCCTTGTCTTCTTTCTTCCCCAGGGGACTCGTGAGAACCCTGGCATCAACCAGCGGGCCTTGCAGCTGCTCTTCTCCGAGGTGCAGGAGAAGGCGGCCGACTGGGAGTACACAATCACCGTCAGCGTAACCGAGATCTACAATGAGGTCCTCAGGTGGGCCTAGGGCACTGAGTGTGCTGTCTTGGAAGCTTTGTGATTCCTGCCACAGGCATGAGCAATGGGGACTTTCTGGTGGGAACTCAGGTTCCCGATGAGCCAGGAAAGGGCCATGCCCCAAATTGGCCTGACCCACAGATGTTCCCTGGGAGGGTCAGTCACTGAGGTGCTTGGGAGATGCGTACCCAGGGATCCCTGCTCTACCTGCGAGCTGCACCAGGTGGTGGTGGTGAGCAGGTGGTGGGACATGACCTGTGCTGTGAGGAGCACTGCCATGAGACTGTGGGGGATCAGTTGTTGTCCTCATCTCCAGCTGAGTGCAGGGGAGGAGCTTAGCCTAATGGTCCAACGCTGTGTGAGGAGTGGGGAGAGTATTCTGAGGTGGAAGGCCAGTGCAGTGCATGTGGATGCCGGAAGGAGTGACCATCCTGTCTGCCTTCCAGGGACCTGCTGGGGACAGAGCCTCAGGAGAAACTGGAGATCCGGCTGTGCCCAGACGGCAGTGGACAGCTGTATGTGCCAGGGCTTACTGAGTTCCGGGTGCAGAGTGTGGAGGACATCAACAAGGTGAGGGGCTAGGAGAGCCAACCCCAGGCAGAGCTTCTCTAGAGTAGGACAGGAGTGGAAAGAAGAGCCGGCTCTGCCAGGTCTGTGCACGCAGCTTCCCTTCATCAGGGAGCTGCGGGCCTGGCGACTCTTGTTCTAACCTTCTGCTCTGCCTGCCACGTAGGTGTTTGAGTTTGGCCATAACAACCGTACTACGGAGTTCACCAGCATGAATGAGCACAGCTCCCGCTCCCACGCCCTGCTCATCGTGACAGTGCGGGGCCGGGACTGCAGCACAGGCCTCTGCACCATAGGTGAGGGAGGGATGGTAGCTAGGCGTGGGACCTGTGCCACCTCAGGCAGCCTTGATCTCTTGACGCCTTCTCCGCAGGCAAGCTGAACCTAGTGGACTTGGCAGGCTCAGAGCGCGTGGGCAAGTCAGGGGCAGAGGGCAGCCGCCTGCGGGAGGCACAGCACATCAACAAGTCACTGTCGGCCCTGGGGGACGTCATCGCTGCCCTGCGCTCTCGCCAGGGTCACGTGCCCTTCCGCAACTCCAAGCTCACCTACCTGCTACAGGACTCACTGAATGGCGACAGCAAGACGCTCATGGTGGTGCAGGTGAGGGTCTGGGCACTCCCTGCCCTCAGCTGTGCGGTTGCAGGGCTCCCTGGGGCATGCAGGGAAGGGCCCTGGTCTGGGGCCACTCCAGCGTCAGCCCCTGTGCCCTCCTGTTTGCTGTGCACACAGCCAGCCACAGGCACAGCACCCTTCTGGACCTGGCCTGCCACCCTGACCCTCTCCTCTCCACCCAACTCCCTCTGGGGACTGTAGCCCCTATGTGCTGAGGCAGGAGCCAGCTGGCCCAGATGGAGTATGACCTCTTATGTCCCCTAGGTGTCCCCTGTGGAGAAGAACTCCAGCGAGACACTGTGCTCCCTCAGGTTCGCTGAGAGGGTGCGCTCTGTGGAGCTCGGCCCTGGGGCTCGCCACACAGAGCTCAGATCCTGGTCGAGCCAGGAGCATCTGGAGGTAGGGCATCCACTGCAGCCATTTCAGGCTAGCCCTGGGCTAGCTTTGTGGGTCACATTATGGGGAGTGCTGTGGGGAGAGGGCACATTCTGGGTGGAGGGGAAGAAACTGCCCTGGGGGTGGAACTAGGACTTGAACCAAACCCAATGCCCTCGAGTGGTCCGGGTATGCTTCGGCCTCAGAGTACCTATGGCTCATCAGTAGTCCTTGGGCTTGGCACATGAAGGGACACAGCTGGACCTGGCCCTCCCACCGAGTTTCAGGAGCAGAGGGACACGCAGTGTGGGGGTGGGGAGGAGCTGGGTCTGCCATGGACCCCAGCCGACCTACCCTTCCTGCTCACAGTTGGAGCCAGCTTGCCAGACACCACAGCCATCAGGACGAGCACACTCAGCCCCTGCCTCTGGGACCTCCAGCCGTCCTGGCTCCATCCGGAGGAAGCTGCAACCCTCAGGTGAGCCCTCCATACACAGGTGTCACAGCAACTGTTTCCCCTCACCTGGAAGGTCTTTCTTTCCTTTTAAAAAGTTTTATAGAAGTTGGAAGCCAGTTCCACATTTCCCCTCTTCCTAGAAGTAGTCAGGGCAAGCAGCACTGTGTCCATTTTAAATGAGAAAACTGGGCCCCAGGAGATAGGTGATGATATAAGGAAGAGCCAGGACAAGATTCACAAGTTGACAGCCCCGAGCTCATGTGCAGCCCCTCAGGTGCAGGCTACCTCCCTGCCCTGGGTCTGGATGTTAGTGGTCTTATGGGGTGAGGGGCACAAAGCTAAGAGCTCACTTTATGTGAGGAATGGGCTTCCCTCATGCAAGGTCCTGGCCAGCTCTGGATTCAAAGGGTGGGGGCGGCCAGGGCCTAGTGGGACAGGACGAGCCCCCCAGTGAGATGCTTGTCCCTTTGATTTTAGCCTGACGGCTGGAGCTGCAGTCTCCAGGTGAGTGTGGGGCCAGTGGTCCAGGGCTGCCTACCACCCACCTACCACCCCTGCAGGTGAAGGGCTCTGCAGGTTTAGCTGCTCAGGCAGGGCCTGTGCTTTGCTGCTTGCTGTCTGTGTGCTTCTGCTGAGCTCCTTGCTAATCTTACCCCTGTGCTGCTCTGGGCCTACCCAGCACTGCAGCGGCTGAGGACATCTGTCTCCCCTGCAGGGAAGTTGAAGCCAGTGCCTGTGTAAAGACAAGGACGTGCCAACCTATTGGGCCTGGAGCTGGCCCTGAGGCCTTGTGGGTCTGCTCCTGTTCAGCATCAGGGATGGAAGCAGAGGCCCTCCTGTTCTGATGCAGAGATGAGAAACTCCTTCAGAAGGAAGCGCTGTCACTCAGCACAGATGGCATGGGCTGGAAGGACAGGGACTACCTACCCTGCCTGGCAGGCTCTGGGCATGGGAGCTGGCCCTCGTGGGGACAGCAGGCCTTTTTCTGGACTTGCCTGGCACCTGCCCCAAGCCCGAGACAGGCAACCCCCTTCTAGCGCGTGCCCTGTGGGGTCTTCAGGTACTGGCCTGGGCTGGTGGATAGCGAGGGGCACCCTGAGCCTACAGTCCCGCACGAGGACATCTCACAGCGGCGTGTACATAGTGTTCCTAGGTGTACAGAAAAGCCCAGCCACCTTCCAGGGCTGGGCTGTATTTATGACTGGCAGGAGAGGCCAGTGGGCAAGCTTCCGCCCTCTCAGCGCCTGGCACCAGGCATCCTGCTTGCCCACTGGCTTCCTTTTGCCTCCTTCCCTCTGAAATCCTATTTAAGAACTTTTGGAAGCTTAGCCATTTTTATTAAAATAAAAAGCTTTTTACATAAGTGTCCTTTGAGAGTGTTTGTCTTGCGAGTCCTAAGGGTGCATCAGGAGAGGAGTGCTGACTGGTCACCTGGGGGCCTCCACAGCCTGTCCTCTGCAGGCACAAACATCCTGAACTGGGGAACCTGGGTGTTGTCACTGCCCCTGCCACAGCATAATGCTGCCTTGTGTTTATGGGCACCGTTACCCTTACAAAGTGTCTACTGTGCTGTAGTATCTGCGTGCCACAGATGGAAAATGAAGGCCCAGGTGGGCTGTAAGTCTTGCTGAGGCGCTCATGCTGTGCTGGAGCTCCAACCTGCCCTCTTCTGGCCCAGCCTTTCCTTGAATTGAACTGGCCAGCGATGAGCCTGATACTCTTCCTGACTGTGCAGTGCCAAGAAACCTGTGCAGGGGGATCCTGGGGGGAACAGAAGCTGCTAGGAGCTCTCAGCAGTAGGGGCTGCTGCCCTTCTGGCCTTGTGCCAGCCTGCAAAGACCCCTGGGAGGGTCGCAGGGATGGATGACAGCCTCGGCCTCAGCTGCTTCCCACACTGGGGGCCTAGTGCTTCCCTCTCCCTAGGGTAGAACAAGCACACCGGTCACTCTGCTGCCCCCTCCTGGCCACACAGCCCGGCACACCAGGCCATTAGGTGAGCTGCAAGGCCAGAGGATGCCGCACAACAAAACAGGGAACAATTACAAATTTAATTAAAACCTGCCTATAAATTAATAGCAGCAGCCCCGGGGCTGTTTGCCACCCCAGGAAACAAGAGTTGGGTGAAGCTGGGCAGCTGTTGCAGGATGCACAGTCAGGGCCTATTCTGCCACCTCCGGGATGGCCTCAGGGGCAATAGCAGAGACCAGGCAGAGGCTCCTGGGGTAGTGGGCACACAGGGAAGATGAGGGAGGCCAGACCTCGAGGGCTGCTGGGCACCCCGACCAATAAGTCCCTCAGTCCAAAGCAGCCATGAGTAGGTGCAGCTCCCGGAAGGCACTACCGTGGCGGCCACTGAGGCTGGACTTGCTCTTGATGAGACCGCTGATGCTCTTGAGCTGCTTGTAGCAGAGCCGGCACTTGTGTAGCCTGCGGGCAGAGGGCCAGGGCCTCAGGAGGTCGGCAAGGCCACTATGATCCACCCCTAATCCTACCCACTGTACCCTTCTCTGGCAGGAAGACTGTGGCCCAGGACACCCCAGCCATCCTAGGGCTTGGGAGCACAGCCAGGCCCTGTAGAGACCCATGCTTTAGCCATGCCTAGGTACTGAACTCTGGCCCCAAATGACACGGGTGTTTTCTATATTGTTTGGATACCCGCCTGGTTCTCACCTTTCCTCACGGCTGATATCAACACCCACAGAGGGCGGGGCAGCCAGGATGTCTGTGATTAGAGGCAGGAAGCGCTGCAGGATCAGCTTCAGAGACGTGCAGCCTGTCTGGACATAGCTTTGGGGATGGACAGAGAACAAGGCACACATGCACACACACAGGCCTTTTTCCATGCTGACCGGCTTGGGGGATGGAAGGGCTGTGATGCTTCCCAGCCACCTCCTGGGCCCTGAGGTCTTCCCAGTCCCTGGCTCCCACCTAGCAGGCCTCATTCCCTACCTCTCATACTTGCTCTGCAGAAGCTTCTCGATCTGCGGCAGGACGGTGGTGCACAGGTCCAGCTTCCACAGGGAGCTGGGGAGAGGTGGGCATGGCACTGACAGGCAGCTCTGGTCCTCCAACCCCTCCCGAGTGTTTGCACAGCCACTTACGCTTTCTGGTTGACTATGTTCAGGAGGTCCACCACCACTGACAGGTCATTGATGGCCACAGCAGAGTCTACAGATGTCTGCAAAGAGAGCTCCATCAGGGGGTAGGGGCAGTCATGATACGACCACAAGGCTCCCTATCACACATGTGGCCTCATCACAGTTCGGCCCAACTGCAGACAGCAGCAGGAGGTTGCAGGGAGGAGGGGTGGCAGGGAGGGGCGGGGAGGAATGACCAAGTCCCAGGCAGTGTGGGTAGGGGGACTTGCCTTGATGTCGCTTGTGGTCCACACAGCCCGCACGGTGTCCAGGTTCTTGTGGCGGCTGGTGAGTACCACGCACATGGTGTCATGGCCTTTGCGGATCTGTGACATGGCATCTTCATCCACCAGCTCTGCCTGCTGTGGAAGCTTTATGGCCTAAGGGACAGACCCAGACACTGGCATAGGAGCAGGCAGCACAGCTCTGCCCTCACCCCACAGCTGCCACCTCACCCCTCAGGCTGAATCCCTACTCACAGGCAGGAAGTCAGAGGCCTTTAGCCCGATGGGCTCATTCCGAGTGGCTGGGATGATGGTGGGCTCACCCTTGGGTGTAGGTGTGGACGTGAGGACTTGGGGCTGGGCCGGGACCTCGAGCTACAACAGGCAGAGGTTCAGGGGCAGCTAGCCTGGGGCCTACCCTTGCCTCCCACCACCACAGGAGGCTTTGACCCTGGCCGAGGCCTGCAGCCCTTCTGCTTGGACGTACGATTGTCTCTGGGCACTGCACATCCAGAGCTGGGCTGGGCTTTTCTATCTCCTTCACTGTGGCCATGTCTGGGCACAAAAGGAAGAGATCATGAGGTTAGGCCAGAAGGGGCAGATGTGGAGAGGGCTGTGCTTGGGGAAGGCTCTGGAAGGAGCAGCAATGGGGAACCCAGGGGAGACCACCAGCAGCTGTGGGTCCTGAGAGGCAGGTGGCAGGGGTAGGACTGTCTCCCCATCCCTAGTTTTATTTTTTTATTTTTATTTTTTGTCTTTTTGAGACAGGGTCTCACTATGCAGTTCAGGCTGGCCTTGAGCTCACTTTTGTAGCCCAGGCTGGTCTCGAACTCACACCAATCCTCCTGCCTCAGCCTCCCAAGTGCTGGGATTACAGGCGTGCTCCACCACGCCTGGCTCTCTAGTTTTATTTGGAGACCCAGGAGTCTCAAAGCCATCTTGTCATGAGGAATGGAGAGTGTAGTGAGTAGATGGCAGACAGGAAGTGCAGGAGGGACAGGCTTTTAGGAAGCCCAGCCTCAAGAAAGGGACTGAGAAGTTTGGTTCTGTGAGGGGAAGCCAGGCAGAAGGCAGGGATGCTATGGAGGATGGGGGCCACCTGTGTCCCTCCATCCTGAAGTAGATCACCTTTGTTCCCACTGTAAATCCCAAACTCCAGACCAGGGCCTCCTGGGCCTTCTGTCCACTGGGCTCACCTGCTGCTGCCTCTCCCCACCTTATCTGTCCCCTCCCTCCCCTCTGGCAGGCCCCACTGTCCTCCGAGGCCTGTGTCCCTCGACAGACTCCCCATGGGTGTCTGTCTACTGTGTTCCGCACTCAGGCAGACACAGGCACTGCCTGCCAGGCTCATACTGGTCCCTGGGACCTTGTCCAGGACACAGTGGACATTTCAGGCAGGTGAAGGGACAAGTCATCGTGGGAGTCAGGCTGGAGACTGTACCAGGAGTGGGCAAGGTTGGGGAGGCAGGGTCCCTGGAGGCCTGACTCACCATCCTCGGGGGGTGCCGGGAAGGGCTCACTTCTTCGGGGTGGTGTCCGACCTGCTGAGACAAATGGCGCTGAGTTCCTGGGGCTCCTCCTGTGAGCGAGTGCAGGCACCGACGGTGCTTCACCAGCACAGCAATGGCGCCCTGCCCTCCCCAGCCTAGCACTCGGTGGGCTACCCCTCTGTTCAGGGCAAGGGCTCCCTCCGGCACTTGGGGGACCCTAACCTCTCTCCAGTGCCTCAGATCCCATCCTCAGTCCAGAAGCAAGGCCCAGTGAGGCTCAGAGGACAAGGGTGGAGAAGTTGTGCCGGGGTGGGGTTAGGAATGTGGCCAAGGGGACACAAAGCCACAGGACCGCCGTCCCTGGGAAAGACCCTGCTGAGACGCGCACGGGGCTGCAGGGTGGGGAGCAGCCTCACTGATGCTGTTCTTGGGCTGGAAGATCTCATTGTAGTCCTCAGCGTTCTGGATCTCAGCCCGGGACTCACGCTCGTCCTTGTCATCCTCACTGTTGGGGCTGCGGCGCTCACTCTCTGAGTTGTGCTTCACCCTGGCAGCGAAGGCTGTGGTCAGGCCCAGCCCCTCCCCCGGGCCCCCCAGGTGCTCCAAGAGCCCCAGCACCCCACCTCTGGGGCTTGCTGCACGTTGTGCTGGGCCGCTCATAGATGCGCCGGAGTGGGGCGCTTGGGTTGGGCGGCTGCTCTGCTGGGGGCCGGCTGTCCTGCACGGGGTCCTGGGCCACTGTGCCTGTCCTAGTGACCCGTGTCAGGTCCACCACGTAAGAGGAGACGTTGCTTTGGGAGAAGGCCACACCTATCTGGGAAATGAAAGAGCTGGGGCTTGCTCGACCTATTGCTGAGACCTGGCAGGGTTGGTGAGGGGGAAGCTGTCTGAGGGGATCGGGGTGGTGGATGCCTCATCTCTCACCAGCTGGTCATTGCAGATGGCCAGGTCGGCCACCTTGCCCCAGTTAACGACGACCACATCGAAGCAGCGCTCAGGCTCCCACCCATAGACACGCAGTGAGTCCTGGCAGCCACTGTACAGGCAGCAGCCATCGGGGTTGAAGAGGATGCTCCTGGGGCCAGGCAAGAGTTGGCTGTGAGTCCTGGGACACCCAGCCAGTTGCCACCCTAGGAAATCAGGGGAGCCCCGGACCAAGCAGCAGTGGGAGCAGGGATAGGGGAGGTCCCTGCAGCCCCTACATTGCTGCCTGGAGGTGGGGTGAGGCGGTGCTGAGCCCACTCACACAGCTGTTGGTACCTGACAGGCCCTGGCTCTCCTTCGATGCAGCTCACCACCTGGAACTTCTCCAGATCCCAAAAACGGATTGTCCTGCAAAGGGAGCCCCGCTGTGCCAGGAAGCCAGTGCCCACCAGGCCTCTGCATGGGTCTATGGTCTGGGCAGCTAGCGTCTCTCCAGATGCCTCTGTCCCTGGGCCAGGATCACCAGAAGTAACACAAGTAGGCCCTGACCCTGCACAGCTGCTGGGAAGGTGAGTGTGACTGAGGTTGAGTTCAATGGCCTCACCCCTGGAGTTCTAACGGCCATGGCCTCCCTATACCATGGACACACTGAGGCCTCAGATCCTGAATTGTCTAGGAAAACATAGATCCAGTACAGCGAAGCCAGGAGCAGAGCTGGGGGAAGAGATGAAGCAGGGAGCAACCGTGGCTTGGCTGGAAGTCACTTCAGCCTACACGGGTTCATGGGCACAGGATGCCTTGGAACAGAGACAGGATAACGCCGGCGGGGGGCAGTAGTCCCGGGGCATGCGGCCTGCTCCTCACCTGTCAGAGCTGCCAGAAGCCAGGAGGTACTCGTTGGGGTGAAACTCTACCACATTGACAGGTCCTGTGTGGCCAGGGAACTCAGACATCATCTTGCCAGCAGTCAGGTCCCAGAGCTGGGGGCCGGGTGGGTGGCAGTCAAGGACAAACGCGATATGTGGCTGCCCACTCCTTCTAAGCCAGGCCCAGCTAGCTCTTTGTCCACAAAGCTCCCACCCTGCTGCACAGACTTGGGGCAGGTGAGTGAGGCAAGGACTCTGAGCAGCAGATCCCAGACCCCCATCCAGCCGGGAGTTACCTTCACTGTGTGGTCATCTGCAGCTGAGGCCAACCACTTCCCATCAGGGCTGAAGCGGAGACACCGCACGGCCTGGCTGTGGCCCTGAGGAGGGTGGTCAGTGCACAGAGCTCACCCGAGGGGTCTGGATGGCAGGCCTCTCCACAGCTCCTCTAGCCCAGCCCCAGTAGTGGCTTCCTAGGGCATAGGCCTAGAGGCAGCCCTAGCTGGGAGATGTCACACCAGGACATTTCTCCATATATAGCCAGATTCTGGCCTATAGAACAATGTGCCCATGATGTTTGAGAAACATGTATGATGACCCAAGGGGAGAATTAAATGACATTTTTTAATGGCAGGGTGTGCTGGCACATGCCTGTAATCCCAGCACTAGGGAGGCTGAGGCAGGAGGATCATTGTGAGTTTGAGACCAGCCTGTGCTACAAAGTGAGCTTGAGGCCAGCATGAACTGCATAGCAAGACCCTGTCTCAAAAAAGAAAGAAAAAAGGCTCTGAACTTTTCCAAAAGTAACAATTCAGCACAGCGCTGCCAACCTCACATCAGCAGAATCGCATTTACTGGTAAGACCAGGGACTGTCTGTGAAGGCTAGTGCAGAGCAACTGGATAAACCTGGTTATAGTTCTGGGGACTGGCGGAGCCAAGGGGTCAGAATGGGTCACCCACAATAGACTGCGGGCTGCACTATACAGCGTAGACTGCGTATACAGTCATAGAGACTGAAGGGGCTATCCTTACCCTGTACCGGAAGACACAGCCTTTCCTCCTGATGTCCCAGAGCTGTGGCGAGAAGAATAGAGGGGCAGTGTCATACGAGATCATGACTAGGAGTCTGGACCAAGGAGAGTGCAGCTGTGGGCATTCCAGGCCTCAACAGTTGTAACGAGGCCTGGACGCCACACGCCCTGGCCTGGCATTCTAAACCCAGTGTCTGGTGGGTGAGAGCCTGCTCGTCCCCCTTCCCCAGCATGGTGGGAGGGATGCCCCATGGGGGCTACCAAGTGGGAAGGATGCCCCAGAGGCACCTGGAAGCTCACCTGTCAGGCAGGCTGCCACCCAGACAGGCAACTCACCTTGATGTTCGTGTCCTGGGAACCTGAGGCCACAAACTCGCCATAGGGGTGGAAATCCAGGCTACAGATGTTGGCTTTGTGTCCCATGAGTGTACGAAGAACTGAGAAAGCAGAAGAGCAGAGGCTGCGGTGTGAGCGCAAGCGAGATGGGGCAGAAAGCAAGGCTGCAGGGTGAGATGCACCTGTGCCTTTCAGTAGTAACTGCATGGGAAATAAATCAGCTAGAACTCCACCACTATTACCAGCAGCATTCCTGCTCTCCAGATGACAGCCATTCCTGTTTTTACGCAAGTTCCCAGGAAACATATGACACGCTTCCCGAGGTAAGCGAAGCCTCCAGGGCAGCAGAGCAGGACAACTGCACAGCCTAAGCCCCTGGCTGTCTGCTGGGCAAACGGCCCCACCCTAGATACTGCTTGGGAGAGGAGAGAGGCAGGCAGCAAGGGAGGAAGGGACAGAGAGGAGACTGGGAGAGAGGAGAGACAGGGACAGGAAGAGGCAGGCAGAGGCTGTAGCCCTGGGAGCAGCTGATTGGTCACCAAGAGAAATCCAGAAAGGCTCTTCAGAGGAGGCAGTTTGTGAGTAGACGTCAGTGGATGGAGAGGGAAGCGTGGGCAAGGGGCACGTGTGGCTGGGTGCTCACATGGCTCTTGGGATAACACCTATCCAAGCAAGGGATGTTGAGGGTGGTTGTCATAGTGAGTGAAGGAAGTGAGGACAGGACACACACATGGAGGACATGGCCTGGGCCGGAACCAGTCCCTATCTCTAACCAGAAGCCACACCTGCCACGGTCTGCACACAGCTCCGTGGCAAACCTTGCACTGTCTTAGGGTATCCTCTGGCACCACTGGAATCGGTTCCCTGCATCTTCCTTTTTGAAAGATTTCTACTTTTACTATTTGGATGAGATTGATCAGCCCATAGTGCTGGGGGCGAACAGTGTGAGTCCTTGGCCACTCTGAGGTTTGAATAAAGGTGAACAAGATAAGTTCTTGGTGGCAGGCAGTAATAAAGACTCAAAACATAGTATTTCAGGCACAGGAGTGTTGACATCCAAGCACTGGGTAACTGAAAGAAGTCTCCTATGCAATCTCTACCCCTTGACATTGGGCGAAGCATGGAAGCCAGAGACAGCTGGGATCAGTCCTGGCCCAGCTTCTTGCTTGCCATGTGACCTCGGAAAATCACATTCTCTAAGCCTCAAGCTAGGTTATGGCCAGAACCAAGTAAGGAAATGATGGGAAATGAAGTGCTCAGCACAGGCCTGGCACGCACTAAGTGCTTGCCACGTGCCAGTCACAGTGACTCCCATGGCAGACCTGTCCATCTCCCATGCTGGACCTTTCTCTTCCCTTCCTCTTGCAGCATACATCTTACTTCCCCCTCTGTGGCCTCAGTGGCAATGCACTGCCCAGTGCTATGCCCATCTGGCACCTCCCTTGTCCCCAGGATATCTAGTGAGCACTCGCAGTATTTGGCAGGCCGAGTGACGTCCCCACATTAAGTCACTGAGTGGACCCAACCATGCCAGGAGGCAAGCAAAGGTATGGGGTACATCTGCTGGCCTGGGGCCAAAGAGTGCTGTGCAGGGCCAGAAGCTGGACCAGCTCTGCCACTTCAGCAGTGTCCTTTGTCCTTTGCTATGTGCGTTGTCTACAAGGGAAGAGCCCATGCTGGGGCCACCAGCACAGGG
Source organism: Myocastor coypus (assembly GCA_004027025.1). Lineage (NCBI taxonomy): Eukaryota > Metazoa > Chordata > Mammalia > Rodentia > Myocastoridae > Myocastor > Myocastor coypus. The sequence goes on along the minus strand of PVJA010001960.1, from coordinate 17,104 downwards.
TAGGAATGAAGAAAGCGCTGCTATCGTCCTCATCTGCCCTAAGGCCAAAGCCCATGCTTCTACACATGGCCTCAGTGCCCCTGCAGCAGGCCACCCACACCAGAGCTGGAACTATGCTCCTTCATACTGGGGGAGCATAGTGACCAGGCTCCTGCCACACCTGTCCTATGAATGTCCAACTCAGCCCCAAGCAGCTGTCCTTTCTTGCTCCATGCTGTCATGTGTTACTAGGGGCTCCACACTGCTGTGTGGGCTAAGGAGCCTCAGGTACACACTGCCTACTCTGTGCTACCCCTAGTTTACTCACTTTACATTCCCCAGCCAGGAGCCCAAAGTGCTGCCCTGCCCCACACAGCGGTGGGGGCTGTCACCCCTGCATGGGCCAGCTTCCTAGGGCACACATCTTCTTGTGGGATCTGCTGGCTCTCTGCCTTCACCCCCTGGCTGTGCTTTGGAAAGCCGGCAGGACCACATTCTTCTGGCCTGACTTCTGCCCCTGCTCTTCTAGGAGATGCCTGGACTTGGTCAGAGGACCCCAGAACTGCAGAGTTGGAGGGCACTCAGGTGTGTCTGCCCCATGCAGGGAGCTCTCAGCTTCTTAGGCCATTTAGTCTCTGCCTGAGCCCTCCAGGGCTAGGCTGATTTCAAGACAACCAACATGATGGGTGGCTCTGAGCCTTGTCTGCACCTGGCCTTTGACACCCTGGTAGAGACGGCCCTAAGCTGGTTCCCCCACATGCTGAGGGTCAGGTCCTTTTGTATCTGGGAAGCCCTCAACTCAAGGCACCAGAGGGCAGAGTGGAGAGCACTGGAAAGGGAGTGCTGACACCACTATTCAGGTTCCAGGTTCTGTTAGAGGAGAGGGCCAATCTGGCTGTGCTGGAATCTATTGGAAGCTTACTGAATGCCAGGTGTAGGGCCCACCTCACTACCAACCAGGTTCTCAGGTGCTCTGGGGCCTGTGTGTGACAACCTCCTATGCAACAGCCACCTGGGAGCCAGGGTCCCGGAAGCTGAGGTCATCATTTTCTATTTCTTGGCCCCCTGAAGAATCGCGTTTCCTTTATGAATGAAACACTGTGGCGGAGGCCTGGGCTGGGGCGTGCCACTCTTGGCTTCTCCCTCTGATCCTTGTTCCTCAGTGAATTGTGAATGGTCATGTTCTGGGTTTCAGATCCATGCAGAGGCTTCTAGGGGCTGCCCTAAAGCCAAGCTGGCCACCCTCTCATTCCAGAGATGCTTCTGTGCATCACTCAAGGCCAACAGTGCCTGAACGCAGCAGCCCTGAGTCCTGCTGTGTCTAGGCATCATGGCCATGTGCTAAGAAGCAAGGCACACAGCCCGTTTGTCCTCCAGGGGTCCTGGGGCTTTGTTATTTAACAAGCCACTGCAGGCTGGGCAAGTATTGCTCTAGGTCCAGGGGCATCGTTTTTTCCTGAGACCTTCTGCATAAAACCACCACCGTCCCTGGACAGTGGAACCTTGTCACTGGGTTTGCATGGCCAGCAGGCACCATCCTGTGGCAAAGGTGGGCCAGAGGCAAGGCCAAGAAGAGGATGCAAGGCTTAGACAGATGGGCACAAGGAACTGCCTGGCAAAGGCACCACTGGCAAAACCCACTCTCTCACAGTCTGAGGAAGATGACCTGCCTAGCACTTCCAGAAGCGGCAAGAACAGAAGCTCTATCTGCATCTCCGATGCTGCCTGTATCGTGTGCTTAGCTGAGAGTACTGAAAAAGCGGGTGGATTCCCAGAAAGGTCCATCTTTCCAGATTCTTCTGACAAATCTGTGGGACTGGCAGTGCCATACCTACTGCCACATGACAATGGCCACTGAGTCTGCATGGAAGCCCACCTGCCGGGGAATCAAGACTGTTCGGGCCTTGAACTGATGGCAAATTCTGGACTGAGAAGACCTGGGTCAGGGATGAAAACAGACCCACACCCAAGGCTCATGGCCACAAAATGCCACAACACTGCACACAGATCCTACAAGCTTGGCATGGGAGACAGAGAAGGAGGGAGCAGATCCTACCTGAAGCATCTGGCCTAACAACAGCCCTGGCTTGGACCCTAAGAGGCAGTGGACCTATACCTTCAAAATGTATCTGTCCTCAAGGACAGATTTTTTTTTTTTTTTTGTGGGACCGGGGTTCAAACTCATGACCTTGCACTTGCCAGGCAGGCACTTGTGCCTCGGAGCTATCTCCCCAGCTCCCAAGGACAGATTATTTTCAACCAGAGCTCTACACTCAAACTTTGTTTTTTTTTTTAAAGATTTTTTTTTTAACTGTAGCAGGCTTTTTTTTTTAAGAATTTATTTATTTATTTATTTATTTATTTATTTATTTATTTATTTATTTATTTTTAAATTTTTTTCTTGTTTCAGAACTTTATTTATTTTTATGGCCGGCTCAGCCTGCCCCAAGGGCAGGGCTGGCGCAGCATGTGGTGCCGGGGATTGAACTGCAGTCCCTGAAGCCACCCCAGCTTTCCTAAGCAGGCGCTTTAGACCACTGAGCCATCCTGCCGGGAGAAAGCATGGGGATAGAACAGTCACATTGGCCACAACAGTCACCAACAATGTACCTGCCAAGCACCCTTTCTCAGTAAGCCAGGGGAGAATGGGTCCATCTCAGGAGGAGGGGACCAGAAAGATGATGTCATGAGAGAGGATGGGAGGGTTCCACAGCCCCATTCACCCAGGCACTAGGACCTTTAAATACAGCCGTGAGAAGAGGGGGTTTGATTACAGGATGGGCTTAACAGGAACAGGAGGTTTACTTTTCTGGTTGAGAAGCTGGGATAGATTGGTAGCAGGGAAGAAAAGAGGAACAATTATTGATTCCAGGGAAACCAAGTTGCAGAAATGTATGTAGCCACTTGTGAATGGCAGTATAAACCTTATGACATAAACACTGACCATGAGTCAGGAAGGCTGCTCTAGTTTGAGGCCAGCTTGGACTATATAGTGAGAATTACTTCAAAGAAACAAACAAAACCCCAACCAAACAAAAGTCCCAACCACTTAGTGGTGATAATGAGGAAGGATAGAAAATTGTGAGCAATGCCTGGCATGGTGGTGCGTGCCAAAATCCAAGCACTTAGGAGGCTGAGGCAGGAGGGGGGTATTACGAGTTTGAGACCAGCCTGAGCAACAAAGTGAGCTCAAGGCCAGCCTGAACTGTAATGACACCCTGTCTCAAAAAGACCATAAAAAAAAAAGGAAGGAAAATGTGTGCCAGGGGATGGCGGTGAGAAAGCCAAACCCTGGCTCCCAAGCAGGAATACTTAAGGTGCACATTTATTTAAAAAAAAGAAGGGGGGGCCCGGTGGGATGGCTCAGTGGTCTAAAGCCCCTGCTTGGGAAAGCTTGGGTGGCTTCAGGGACCGCGGTTCGATCCCTGGCACCATATGCTGTGTCAGCCCTGCCCTCAGGGTGGACTGGGCCGGCCATAAAAATGAGTGAACAAATAAAGGTTCTGAAACAGGAAAAATAAACAAGTAAAAAAAAAAAAAAAAAAAAAAAAAAAAAAAAAAAAAAAAAAAAAAAAAAAAAAAAAAAAAAAGATTAAAAAAAAGGGGGGGGCGGTCAGGGAGATAGCTCAGTAGAATAAGCACTCAGGGTTCCGAGTTCAATCCCTAGTACCAAAAAAAAAAAAAAAAAAAAAAAATGCATGGGTGGGTGAGAAAGCTCAGCTATCTAAAGTGCCTGCTTTGGCAAGCTTAGGCAACCATGGTCCCCAGCATGCTGCACCAGCCTCACTTCCAGGGCACGCTGAGCCAACCATAACACCATAACATAAATAATAAAGTTTGTAAAAAAAAGAAGAGAGTGTAGCCAGGCGTGGTGGTTCATGCCTGTAATCCCAGCACTCGGGAGGCTGAGGCAGGAGGATTGGTGCGAGTTCAAGACCAGCCTAGGCTACAAAAGTGAGCTCAAGGCCAGCCTCAACTGCATAGCGAGACCCTATCTCAAAAAACAAAAAAACAAAAAAAAAAAAAAAAAAAAAGAAGAGAGTGCAGTGTCACTGTTGAGCATGGCAGAGACAACTGGTGCAATGACAGATGAAGGGCAGAAAGGTGGGGTTGGAGAATGAAGAAGGAGGGTGAACGCTTTCTCTTTTCATCATGACTGATTCTAGAACAGCTCTATACTATCTACACATTTAAACACTAAAGTTTATATTTCTACCTAAGGCCGAGGAGATAGTTCAGTGGCATAGCACCTCCCTGGCAAGTGCAAAGTCCCGAGTTCAATTTCCCGTACAAAAAAAAGCAACAGCTTTATATCCAGAGAAAAACTAACTTAAGACAAACATTACAAGCAATAGAAGACCCGGCCACCTGAGGCACATATCCTTGCAGTGCCTAGGTGGGGCTGAGTGCCTCGGCCCAAGTCCCTGGCTCTTCATAGTGCCACCCACGGACCCCAGTGTCCTGCAGGGTCCCCAACAGCAGCTGACATTTTTCAGGCTTCAAATCTGAACCCATCCCTGCACATCTATGTTTCACCACAGTCATTCATTCAGACATCCTCAGTTCCCCCCAGGTGACAACAGCCCATGCTGCTGCCAGGCTGTAATGGGCAGGTGGGCGCCACACCATCTGGTCAGATGGAAAATGCAGCACAACCCGCCGGAGCGCAAGTAGGAACTTAGGAGCAAGCAAGCGAGCACCGTGAACAGAGGGGCCTACTTTTGGCAGCTTCCAGGTCCCAGACGCGGATGGAGCCTGACTGCGAGCCAGCCACAATGAGCTCCTCGGGGGTGTTGAGGCGGACGCTCTCCACGGGGGATGTGTGACCCGTCAGGCTCTGTGGAGAGAGGGCAGCAGCTTTGATGCACTGCAGGGACAACCCCAGCTGCTGTCCCAAAGTTGGGGTCCCACGAGAAGTGGCTAGGGGAAGGAGGTTTCTGCATGGGCCACGTCTGCCAGCAGCAATGGCAGGACAAGAGAACCCAGCCACCCTCCCACCTCCTCCCATGGTGTTCCTGGTACAGAGGGCACCTACAGAAATGGGAGCAGCTCATCAAGATAAAGAGAGAGCATTAGCCAGGCATGGTGGTACATGGCTACAATCCCAGCACTTAGGAAACCAAGGCAGGAGGATCACTGTGAGCTCAAGGCCAGTCTGGGCTGCATAGTGAGATCAAGGCCAGGCTGAACTATATAATGAGATCCTATCTCCTGCCCCCGCCCCCCCAAAAAAAGATAAAGAAAAGTACACTTTTCTTTATGGCATTGGCTGCATTTTCCATGGACTTTTCCACTACGTCCATGGCGTCTCTGTCCTGATCCAAATGACCTACATGGTCCTTTGATCTTTGCCTAGGGTGTTCGCATCTCCACTGTCTGGCACTGCACTCAGCAGGAAGCCATGGCAGATTCTCCTCACCCTCTGGGTCCCCAGCTTAGTCAGAGACCCCGGCATAGGGCCTAGGGGCCTGGAGTGTCTCTGCTGGAGGACACAGGTTCTCACTACCCATAGCAGGCTGAGCTGGGCAGGCCACTCTGAGTGCAGTAGGTGCCAGCATCTCCAGCTTTCTGGAGAAGAGGCTGGAGACTAAGTCCATGGTGTCTGACATTCTATGGCTGATCCTGGCCACCCTGGGGCCCATTGGCGACTCCATCAGTGGTTGCTAAGGTGACATTTCCACTAGGAACTGGGGAGGGAACCTGCTCCTCAGCAGATCTACCCCCAGGGTAGATAACTTTCATGTAGCTTTGCCTAAGTCCCCCACTCAGTTCTAGCAGTGGCCAGGATGGGTAGAAACTCTCTGGGCCACAATCGGGCAAACCCCATCCACATTAGGGACATTTGCTTCAAACCAGCCACTCCACACTGGGGAGCTCACCTCTGTGTGTGCAAGCCTGTTAAACACCAGAAACCCAAGGTGATCTGCTACACTGAGTCTTGTGGCTTAAGTGGTGGCATCCACAGTCATTTATGCAATGGGAAACCAACCACTGAAACGAAGACGGCAGTGGGACGTGAAGGTGCATGCCGGCAATCCCAGCATTCTGGGAACACAGAGCAACAGATTGTTGCAAGTTCAAACCCAACCTGGGCAACTTAGTATCTCAGGGAGATGCATGCAGTATGATACCCTTTAAAAAAGTGGGAGAAGAAACAGGTAATACATTTGCTTCTCCTTAGTCAAAGGAAATCTGGATAGACATAGCAGGGAGTCAAGGGAGAAAGAAAGAGGTTGCTGTTCACCACCTTTCCAATGTTGTGCCATATGAGTGTTCCACTTACTCATTAAACACAAATAAATGAAGCAGGCCTTCTGCAGAGGGAGCAGCACAGGTACAAATCCCCAGGCAGGAGACTTCAGGGATGTGGTACCCAGAGGCAGAGTGAGTGCTTTGTGGTGAGTGAGGGGGCCGAGATGAGACACAAGTTAAGGCCAGCGGGGGGCCTCCAGGCTGCCTCTGGTGTCCAAAGAGAAATCTGATGGACAGGCCTCACATGCCCCTGTGCTGCTCTAGGGGAAGTGTGTAGCAGTAGTTCACATCCTATTTCTGATCTCTGTTGATTTTTTCAACTTGTGTACTTAACTGCATGTCCAGGGAGAGAAGACACTTGAATATGGTACAGTAAAATCAATATGGAATCTCTGTTCTGGCTATGGCCTGGGAAGGTCTCACAGAAACACTAGTGATTATGTTTCTACTAATAAACGTCACCTCCCATTTTCTTTATGTTTATTTGATTTTATCTTTATGTTTATTTGATTGAGAGTCAAAAGAACAGTAATTCTCTGCGTTGGCAAGGATGGGGGTGGGCCGGGTTCCTATAGTGCTGCTGAGACCGTAGATTGGTTTCCGGAAGGCAATTTGGCAAGATGTGTTAAAAGCTTTTAAAAAGAGCACGGCTTTGGAGTAAAGGCAGTGATGGCCAGCCCACGAAAGGGTCCGTGCAGACGGGGAGGCTCACCACAGTCTGAGTGAGCAGAGCCAAGAGCCTGGCCTCAGACTCTTGCTGATAACAGGGTGTGGTGAAGCTAATTACAGCTCATCCCTATAGTGGAATATCAGGAAGCCATTAAATATCATGCTGAAAAGAATATTTGTTGACACAGGAAAATTCTCACAACATTGCTAATTCTAAAAGACTGGGTTACACAAGAGTAAGGTGGTAATTGGAAGATGTATTTTTATGTATATTTATGCAAGTGTATGTGTATTTCAACACCTAGAAAGGCACAGATCAAATTACCAGTGGTACTGGTCTTGGAAAATAGAACTGTGTGATTAAATTTCATGTTTTTCCTCCTTTATGCCTCCTGTGTGCTGTGCTTGGAAGGCATTTTCCTGTTCCAAATCTGGCTGTGTAATCAGGAAAAACTACTATGGAAGAACTAGCTCCCTAACCAGCTCCCATGGGGTCCCCGCAAATCCTTTTTGTGGACCAAGGCTGAGAAAGGAATCAAAATGAACACTGCCACACAGGTGACAGGGAAGCAGGAGGCATAGACCTTTTGGCTCAGCCATGGGAGAGGGGCTTATTTGGACTTTCCTATGCAGACCCAGATTATGTCCCACAGCCAGGTGGCTCCCCTGCTCCTGAGAACTAGTTACCACCCCAGCCATCCTGGGGATTCCTGAGCAGACATCCAGGGCTTGTCTGAGAGTGTGCTATGTCTACTCCCTGCCTGGGCTGGCCCCAGAGGATGGGTGTCTTGTGGTCTACAATGCCTAGGATGCCGTCTGCTCCCCAGCCCCAGTCTCACCCCCAAGACTCACCATGATGCAGTTTGGCTTGTTGATGGACCACAGGTTGACTCGGCAGTCGTCCCCGCCCGTGGCCAGTAGCCGTCCCGAGCCTTTGCCCAATACCAGTGAGGACACATTGCTGGCATGGGCGACAATCTCTTCTACACAGAAAAGGAGGGAGAAGGCAGTCAGAGGGTTTGGGTGGCCCATGTGGAGGAGGTTGGCTCTGCCAAGCCACAAGCTGTGGAACCTGAAGCCCAGATAACCCTCAGGGCTGAAGGACCAGGGGCCTCAGATTTAGTCACTCTGGCCCTGCCTCAAAGCCTCCGAACATTCCTTTTATGTCCATTAACTGGAAACAGACTAACTACACAGGCCTGACACTCCATAGCCACACAATCAACCAACTGACAGTTAAAAATATCTGAGGAGGGGTCAGGGAGATAGCATAGTGGCATAAGCACCTGCCTGGCAAGTGCAAGGTCCCAGGTTCAATCCCAGTATCACAAAAAAATATAAATAAATTCACCTGTAGTGAGTAGGTACAGACTTTTTGTGTCATTATTTCTAAATAATACAGTGCAACAGTGATTTATACCATGCTCACACTATACCAGGTATCATGAGTAACCCAGAGCAACTTAAAAGTGCAAAGGAGATCACACATCTGCGATGCACAAATCCTGCATCATCTTTTGAGCTACTTGGCACTGTGGGTGCAGTGGTGCCTAAGCGCAACCAATCCTACACAGACACTGAGAACACATGCCAGAAGTTATTGCTTCACTGTTTCATTTTTTTACTCCCAAAAGAAGAAATGGTAATACCACTGAGCAGCACAGGAGCAGGTCTGAGCTCTGCTAGCTGTCATTGTATGGCCTCAAACAAGATACCTGTCCTCTCCAAGGCTGGTCCTTGTCTGGTTAATGGGATGAGGATGGTATGGCCCTCACAGGGTGCTGGAGGTGTGTGTGCTTGGAACACAGCACTGGGTGAGTAGGGAGGGGGAACTTGTGGCTGTTAGGCAGGAGGTAAGGGCCAGTCACCAAGACAGAGTGACCAAGTGGTCCACAAGGAGGTGGCAGAAGGCAGCAGACAGACAGAAGCATGTAGGGAGGGCTGACCAGACAGGGATGGAGATGAGACCTGTGGGCAACTACCAGGGCCCCTGGGCTAGACCCTCAGGCCACAGCATGAACCTCCAGGGTCCTGTCAGGGCTCTGAGAGGCACCAAAAGACAGCCCAGGTCTATGAGCCAGTGCGTGGGTGAACTCTTCCCTGGAAAAAGGCGGAGAAAAGATAGGTCTCCCTAGAGAGGCATGGGAAAACCCCAAGGTGCCAACGCCCTGCAGTTGGCCTGGTGATGTGGAGAAGGGTGTCACAGCTTTTCACAGGGCCCATCTTCAACCTGGCTCGGACTCCACCTGCCTGAGTGGCATTAATGCAGGCTGCAGAACATAAAGAGGCTGGAGAGGGGCCAGAAGGCCGAGCAGCCCGGCTTGGAGGGACTAGCAAAGATGTTTAGGGGCTTTACACCTGCTGGGAAGGCCTGGCTAGGATAGCACTGGCATGCATAGCACCCAGCCCAGCGAGAGGGAGAGTCCCATGCAGGCTCGGACATCAGCCATTTGGACCCAAGCAGACTGGGCTTTTCTGGAGTACTCATCTCAACCACAGAGCCTTCTGTCCTCCAGGCACTGAAGGGACAGAGGCATGGGGCCCTGGCCACGGACACATGTGTTTAGAGCTTCTGCTCAACCTAGCAAGGTAACAGGGTACACATTTCCTAAGTACTCTGCTCTCCTGTCTGAGCCCTGTCCCCTTCTCAGAAGTCACTATCTGCACTGCCCTATTTCTTGACACACCTGGAGGCCTTCATGGTCTGCCTGGCTCTTCTACTTCCCAGAGAAGTTCCGGCTAGGCCCCAGCTCAGTGGGCCTCAGGACCTCTGGAGGATCCTAGAGAATCATAGCCACTAGTGCATAACATAGGTACTTTTTAGGCCTGCCACTGGGAGGCTGTGGGGAATGGAGGAGAAGGCTCCTACCTTTATGTGCCAATGTAGCTAGACAGCTCCTGGACCAGGGAGGGAGCTGCAAAGGGTGAGGCTCTGGGCAAGGGCTCTTCTCCTCTAAGCAGCTGACCACACATAGGCAGTGTGGGGCACAGCTGAGAGCCAGTCCCCCAGTTTGGCTTGGTGAACACCAACCAGCAGTGGCCCATGTCTGGGATCTGAGTTTAATGCTAAGAGATCAAAATCCTCAACACGACTCCTGGCAGGGCAAGTGAGAGCTGCTGCACTGCCCCATGGTGTAGGCCCCCAGCAGTTTTCCAGGCTCCAAAGCTGGGGAACTCTTTGCTTTCTGGCCAGAGAAGCTGAGGTCTCATATCCCAGAAGAAAGATGCAAAGAACTGGGTGGGCACCAGTGACCCAAGATGGCCCAAATAAATACCTTCTCATCCTTACTAGATTCTAGAGCCTCAAGGAGCTCTAGAGGTCACATGGTCTCAGATGCCTCAGACATCTTACAGCCACAGAAACCACTGTGCATATGAACTTGTCAGCAGATGTGCAATGTGCGTGGTCATATCACATCAGCTCTTGTTAACGTTGAGGGCCTGGCCCTGCCTTTGATTTAAGGGCAAAGCCCCAAAACGGTTATGGATATGAGCCCTCATAGAATTCATCAGCATTATCTGGCACCTCATTCTCCCTGCCCCTATGCCACAGGGCATGGCCTCCCTTAAGTCCTTGTTATACACCAAGCTTCCTGCCTTGGGGTCTTTGCTCTTGCTATTCATGCACTCCCTGTTGACTGATTCAAAGCACACATACCAGCAAGGAATCAGAGAAAGATTGGAAATGGGAGTGTGTATGAGAGAGATTATTCAGTTCCTGCCTGATGGGGTCTTCCCAGGTGGGGCTCCCATTGTATAATGACTTTGTATATTCTGTCCCTTCACTGGCTCATGTGCAGGACACCAACTTTTTGAATGATGGATATATAATCCTGATAAAACAAAACGCCATTCTGTGAAAAGTGCATCCTCCTTGGGAAACCATAAAAGGGCTGTTTGCAAACCCAAGAGCTAAAAATTGCCCTCCCCTCTCAAGTTACAAATGAAGAAAGTGAGGCCTGGCAAACTCTGCCCAGAATCTCATGATTAAAAAGTTGTGGAGCTTTAGCTCCAGCTTCTGAAAGCATCCCAGGGAGAGCAGGTGGAATACATCAAGTCTATGCCAAAAAGTAACAGCTGGGGTGGGGCATGCTGTGGTGCCAGTGTATAGCAGTCCTGCAAACATGGTCTAAGAACTCCTGGGGGCCTCAAGATCCTTTTGGAGGCATAAAAGGATAAAATGATAAAATGATTCCACTAACACGGTTTGACATGTACTCTCAGTTGCTCATAAGAATACAGTAGTTTTCTAAAAGATACATGACATGCGGTAACATTATCAAGAAGTGTCACATGCGATTATATGCTTTAGAAGCCTGAGAAATGTTCCTAACAAGGTAAACACCTATCAAGGTGTAAGTTCCATACAGAAAATCAGTTTTAGGTGCTCAATAATTTTTAAGAGTAGAAAGGGTCTTAGATTAAAGTTTTTAGGGCTGCAAGGATAGAGTTGTGATGGGGCTAGGGACATACGTGTTCAGGTACATTCCAGAGACCTGCCAGCACCCCCTGCTCACCCCAAGATGCTCTCACCTGGCCACAAAAGTTTGACTCATCAGATATCCAAAATGCCTCGAGTATCAGAATTTCTCATCCTGCTTGTCCTGATCAGGCTAACTGGAAATCCTGCACTATATACTATCTGACGATCATTTGACTCAAATCTCATAGCAACTATACAATGTTGGGTATGATTATCTCGTTATACAGACAAGGAAATGGAGCTCAGAGAGGTTAAATCTCCTGCTTAATGTCACTGCCAATCTAAAAGGTACCAGTTACACCTCCCATCTTGGTCTATCTCATAAGATCTGGGGTTTCGCTCTCTGCCAAGAGGAGACAAAGCTGTGGGTCTCAGTTTGCCAGCAATAAGCAGCTAACAGCTAATAAATGAGATGATAAAGAAAAAAAAAAAAAAAAAAAAAAAAAAAAAAAAAAAAAAAAAAAAAAAAAAAAAAAAAAAAAAAAAAAAAGAATACTACTCACGTAGCTTCCAGGCTGTCTTGGTGACCACAGGGGTGGCCATCCTTCAGGGGCTGGCACCTGAAGCCTCACCCACAAAATAGAATATGTTTTCTTTGTGGAGTGGGGGTGAATCCCCCCCCAGATCCACGAATCAAGTTGGCCGGGAGTCCCCACACATCCAGGCAGAGGGAATGCCTCTTCTGGCCCTGGACTGCCTGGTGTTTTAAAATCATCCAAAGCAGCAACAGCAGCAACAGCAGCAGCCTGAGCACGCCTGTTAGGATCCCAGGTCATGGAATGTCAGGCTTGAGCCATCTCAGGTGAACACTTGGCTGGAAATCAGAGGCAATGGCTTGTTAGGAAACCTTGGTAAGAGGAATGGCTCCCAGGATCATCGTTAAGGTTGCCTGGTAAGAGTGATACCCACCAAGGCTACCAGAGCCAGAAGCCACACTGCAAATCAGGTTTGAGAATCTGCAGAGGGGTCATCTCAAGCCGAAGGACCTAGAACAGAGAGCAAAAGAAAGTCCTCCCAGGTTTTTGGGCATCACTGTTTTCAGCTGATGTATGGGATGGGGGCTGGAGTCGGACGCTAGGCTTAGGCGCCCATGACAGATAACCCAGTAGCAACCGCTGAAATCCTTTCTGGTGACAATTTCAAAGAGGACCCTGAGGGTCCAACCTTCTGGCTCCTGGCAAGGATAACTACTACACCTGCTTCCTTCAACTTCCAAAGACAAGGCTGGGAGCCGGGCCTCCAGTTTGGCTGTATAACTCTAAAAGGCCACCTCAAGGAGCCTCCCACCTGCTTCCTACAGCCCCTTCGCCTCTTTCCCACCCCTGCATTCCCCTTCCCAGAGCCCTGTTCGCTCACTTTCCTGCTGCTACTGGCATCTCCCATTCATTCGTGCTCTCGTCTCTCCTGCTCTTACTCGTTATCTATCGTCCGGGGACCCCCAGCTCTGCCTCCGGCCTCCACACCAGCCCTACTGGATCTAAAGGCAGGGGCTCATCCCTCAGCCTCACCACATCCTCCCGCTTCCCGCGCCTTGCGAGGTATAGTCTCCAGCCTCCCTCGAGCCCGGGCTCTCTCCCACAGCCCTGCCAGCCCCGCGTAGCTCAGCCCACTCCCCACCTCCAACTTCACTTCAACCCCTTTGCCCACCTACCTGCTGCTGCGGCTCCGGAGGCCGAGGCCCTGTTCCAAAAGCGACCCCCACTTGCCTCCATCCCCTACCCTGATTGGCCGCTGCTTGACAACCGACCCTCACAACAAAACCTCCGGCCTGGAGCCCCGCCCACCTCGCCTAGCTCACCAATCAGCTGCTGCAGACGCTCCACCTCCGCAAGGATTACCAAAGAAAGCTGGCCCTTCTGAGGCTTTTCATAGGTACGCGCTCCCTTGTCCTTCTAATCACGAGTAAGAACCGTCCCAGAGCCGCCCTTTGGTTTCTATTGAACCAATGCGGGTCACCATTTCCTTGGTCCCGCCTCCACCTCGCGCTTTCCCCTCACTTCCTCCTCTTCCTTGAACCTGGTTTGCTTTTGAAAAATTTGCTAGGTGGCCTTCTATGGCGGCTGCGCCAATCGCGTTAGCCACCGTCCTGGATTGACCAGTCAGCGATCGCATTGTTGGAAATCCTGGTCTCAGATAGCCAATGGGGAGGGATCTCAGGAGTAGCCTGAAGCCAAAGGCCTTTCATCTTGGAGTGGGGCGCACCAGCCCTAGTTAGCATTTTGCTTCCCTGTTCCCTTTAACTGCAGGCGGTGCCTCAGAGGCCAGAGGATTAAGCGTCTGATCTTAGATCCTTTTAGATATTCGTAGACGCCGGGTTGAGTTCCCCGCAGCAGGCCTAGAGGGAAACAATGCCTGATTCCAGGTTCGAGTTGCGCAGCCTGGCCCTGGGAGGGGCTGCTCCGAGGAGATGGCGAACCAGGGCGACTCCACCCTGTTGTCCAAACACCCTCAAACCGCCCTGAATTTCCTTCAGTCACGCACCGCAGGTCGGATCATTTAGTCTTAGTGCAGCTGTAAAGGAAGGGTGAGACTTATAATACCCATTTAGAAGATGAGGAAACGGAGGCCCCGGTTAAAATGGGTGTAAAATCCACAGCTGAAAAGAGCGAGCCCCAGGACTGGAGCCTTTTTTCTGAAAGCCAAAGCCTGGGAATTCCCTGCTCAGCTGTACCCCACCATCACCAGCAGCCACAGGCAGGGAGTCCATGTCCCCTACACACTTGACACAGCTGATTAGAAGGATACCAAGTCACCCTACACCCTACCACACACTTTTTATTATAAAGAGGTAGAGAATAGAGAAGATACCACCTAGATTTTGACACTTGCCACCAGTCTGCTACATACACTTCGTGTATTTTTTCCAGAATTTTCCAGAATTTAGCATTGTTGTAGGCAGCTGAATGTAAAAGACAAGATACCTTACAACTGTGAAGGATTTTTTGGGGGTTGGGGATGAGCTGGCTCCGACTTCTTTCAAGGCCAGTGGGGTGTGGCTTATGGAGCTGGGGAACAACTGAGTGAGAGAGCAGATGCTCCTGCTGTGGGCCAGACCTAAAGACCCTAAAAATAAGGATCTGGGATTGATTATCACATTGAGGAAGCCAGGAAGAGTCACTAATCCAACTGCTACCAGCTACTGGATAAAGTCCTGTTCTACATTAGTTTCCACTTGTTATGTGATTCCTTTCCTCATTTGGTCCTGGATTTAATCAATTTTACCTGAGCAATGGTGCTTGTAGTCTCATTGGTTAACCATTGTTTTGTCCCACTTCGTGCCCACCTAAGCTAGTTCCCATGTTCTCTACCACCTTAGACCCACTTCACCGCATGGTTTTCCTTTATAAAAGTCCCTGGAAGGGGCTGGGGAGATAGCTCCGAGGCACAAGTACCTGCTGGGCAAGTGCAAGGTCGTGAGTTCGAACCCTGGTCCCACAAAAAAAAAAAAAAAAAAAAAAAAAAAAAAAGTCCCTGGAAGAGACAGCTTTGCAGGGATAACCCACTTGGTCCCCCTTTCTGTCTCTCTTAGACGCTTTCTTTCTCCCCAATAAATATTCTGCTCTTAACTTCTGTGTGTTCCTAAAATTCATTATTTGATTTTAGAGAACACAAACTTGTCCCAGGTACCTTTCAGATTGGGAGTATCATTCCCCTATATCAGCATGACATTTCAGTCCTCAAGATGGTCCCACTTGAAAGATTTATGTTTTCTTCTGGTATCATTTACCTCGTACTTCTTTGAATTTCTTGTTAATTGGAAGTTAGGTCTAAAGACTCGATTAGGCTTGTGATGCACATTTCCAAACACCTAAGAAAAGTGCACATACCCCAGATAACACACACTGTAAGCATAGGAGGTCAGCAAGCGTTCACCACTCCCCACCACCTGGTCAAGAAGCAGGACAGAGCAGAAGCAGCACCCAGAAGCTCCCCGGATTTTCCTCTCAGTCACTAACCCTCACCCCCAGAAATGACCACTCTCCTGACTTCTAACCACCGGTTAATTTCATCTGTTTTTGTTCTTTACACATGTGTAATCATAAAATGCATACTTCATTTGAATTCTTGATAATATTGCACTTGAGAAATTCAAGTCATCGCAGCTGACTGGCTCATTCATTCTCATCCCTATACTTACCTCTGTATTCTCAGCATTTGGGACTGGGTATGCATTGTTGTAGGGTGCTGACCGGTGCCTTGTTTGATGAGCACCCCTCATCTCCACTCATTGATGCCAGTAACATTCTTCTGACCAGTTAGAATAACAACAACAAAAATCTCAAGGTAACTGCGTTAGTCAAGTTTTCATCACTTGGACCAAATACCTGGCATAAACAATGTGGTTTCAGTCTGTGGGTAGCTGGCTCTAAGACAAATGTCATGTGAAGGGCATAGTGGAAGAACACTGCTCGTCTCAGGGTGGCCAAGAAACATGGTGAGTGAAGAACAGCCAGAGAGAAAGAGACTGGGGACCAGCTATGTTTCCCATGCTCGGGCTGTGGTGCCTTCTGCTCCCACTGTGCTTTACTAGTCTAAATGTCTCTCAAACTATTTAAGTTGACAATCAAGGTTAACCATCACATCTATCACATCCAGGGGTGTGTGGGTGCTGCACCACAGCTTTACTCTGCTGTCCGAGAAGTTCCCTAGGGTCTGTAAACCCAGACCTAGTAAAGGATTAAAGGGATTGAGTTTAGAAAAGGAAAACAAAAACACTATTTGAAAGAAAGAAAGAAAAGAAGGGCTGGCCAGATAGCTCAGTGGATTAAAGTGCTTGTTTAGGCAGACCCAGAGACTGGATTCGATTCCTGATGTGCTGTGCTGGCCCTGGCCCTGGAGCACACTGAGACAGCAGCTGAGACTGGGTGCGGTGGCACACACCTGTAATCCCAGTGCTTTGGAGGCTGAAAAGAAGAGGCCGAGTCTGATCTGTGTAGTGGGATCCTGTAGACCCTATACTACATACAAAAAAGAAAGAAAAGAAGCCAGGGACCGACAGCTACCTTGTGAAAAGGCAGGGAACTCTAGAAAGATGGGGGAACCTTTATGCTGTGCCACTTTTTTTTTATCAAAAGTGTGGTAGAAAGAGTTTTTCTTTCCCCCTGGAGTTTGTTACAACCTGCTTGAGTATTTCAGACCCTGAGACCCTTAATTTGAACGTCATCATTCGTCGCCTTTGGAAGGTTAGAGGCCCTGTCCAATTCTTCAGCTTTCTCTAGTCTTGTTAATTACATGCTCAATAAAGTTTTAACTCTTTCTGGACAGGATTAGCCAGGAAGACCAATGAGGCCTTTCTCTATTCGCAGGCCCCTTTCCCCAACGCAGTCATGATTTATGTCTGTACCCCTTTTCCTACCTGGTACTGGGGATTAAACCTGGTAACACCCTGTCTCTGGACTACATTCCAGCTCCTTCTATTTTGTTTTATTTATTTTTATTTAATATTTTTATTGTATAAATTTAACAATGGTTATATTACATATTTTCATCATCATATCAGTTTAGATTAATACATATAGGTATATAAGATTGATCAAACAATTAAACATTCACACATTCAATCAACATTACTTTTTTTTTTCTTTTCCCCTTTCTTATTTTAAAAGTTGACACATTGCATATTGTCCTCACAATAGTTCTACAGAGCACAGTGTGTGGGCATGACCCACCTCCCTATTGATGTTGCTAAGGAGAAAAAAAAAGAAAAGGAAAGAAAAAAAA
>PVJA010001959.1:60745-115187 GCA_004027025.1 Myocastor coypus | reverse complement strand
TTTTTTTTTTTTTTGGTGCACCGTTCCTGGAGGTACTGCAATACCAGGTCGATGCGTGGAGTGGACGGAGCAAGCTCCTATTCCATCTCCCAGCTCCAAAAATCCATTTAATATATTGTCCTCGGATAGAGGACGTATCAGATATTAAACTGATAAGAACAGATACTACACTTGATCTTAGCCAAAAGGCCGAGAAGCGGTAAGAAGGGCATCTAAAAGTAAAACATTTGTGATGCCGGGCGTGGTGGCGCACGCCTGTAATCCCAGCACTCGGGAGGCTGAGGCAGGAGGATCGGTGTGAGTTCAAGACCAGCCTGGGCTACAAAAGTGAGCTCAAGGCCAGCCTGAACTGCATAGTGAGACCTTGTCTCAAAAAGAAAAGAAAAATAAATAAATAAATAAATCAAACGTTCGTCTAAATGTAAACATAACTCATTTTTAAATGTATTTATACTAGCGAGACAATACGACGTTTGCAGATGTGGGTCTGATATATTTCACTTACCAGCAAGATCTCTAGTTGCATCCCTTTATCTATAAAAGCCTTGAGTTTATCTATTTCTTAATAGCTGAGTGATGCTCCATTGCATAAAAATACCACATCCTTTGGATCCGTTTCGGAGTTCACGGACATTTGGGTTGTTTCCAAGGTTTAGCTATGACAAATTGTGCTGAGATAGCAAAACTTAAATTTTTTCTTTTCTTTTTATTTGTTACAATTTTGTATGCTTATATTTGGGAATATAAAGAACTAATTTGAAGATGATATTACATAATACAAGAACCATTGTAAAATTCCTATTGTTGAGTGAAAGTCTGTTTCATTTCTAATTTTTCTTTCTTTTTCTGTTACCATTTTGTGTTCTCTTTAAAAATTTAAAAAAATATTTCATCATTTTGTTGAAAGCTAATGATAATAGATAATCTAGTATCTCAGTATTAAATTGAGACCCATCAAGATCATATAGTCAACAATGACAGTATTGAGATTTTATCATACAAAATTAGGAATCAAAGAGGTTTCCCTGATGCAAATTGAGTCTATCTAATTATCTTCCATTGTAGCATATAACATACTTAATCATTAAAGGTTGATTGAAGAAAATACATAGAAACCCCAGATGCACTTTAAAAATTTTGAGGAAACTGACAAGTAGGTGACTTCAGCACAATCTCTAACTAGATAACCTTTATAACACTTATAGCTTAAAACTTCACTCTTTCAATGAAATAGTACTCCTGAGGAAAATAAAATAAGGAAATAATAAGGCCTCTGACACTAAATGTGGAATACGGGCCCTTGGTAGCTATGTTTTACCCTCCCCCTTCTGGCGTTTCGCCTACACTGTGTGCAGCTGGAACCACTTCCAGAGCATCTACAGCCTGACAATGAGAGAACCTCATCGGAAAGCTGAAAATAGGCACATCTGTCCCTGGTAGTTTTATCATAGATTCACAAGAAAAATGAGGTTCCTTTTGATTATGTTTCTAACATGAAAAGGAAGAAAAATAGTAATTCAGTAAACCATGGGATAGGGAAGAAAAACTAAAGAAAACTGCAGTGGAATTCTGTATTTTCACTTACTAATGATGTGAAGACAATTCACATGACGAAGACATAAACTTTAAAATTTTTAAATTTTTATTTATGTGGTACAGGATGTGGCAATGCACCCAGATTCCCAGTGATTCTCCTATCTCAGCCTCTCCAGCACTGGGATGGCAGGCATGTACCACCATGGCTGGTTCTAGTGGCAGGCGTGGCATGCAGTACCAGGGGCAGAATAGAGGTCCTTGTGCTTGCCAGACAGGTGCTTTGAACACCAACTTACCACACAGCCTGAAAATATAAACCTTCAGTGAAATGTAACAGTAGGGATTTAAGATAATACAGATTTTATATTAGATAACACAGATGTTAAATCCATGCCCATTAGCTAAACATCTATTTAGAAAGTAAACAATTTCAGCCCGTCTTAAAAATGTTTATGTTTCCTTTTATGACTAAATATTATCACTGAGCTAAAATAATTTATACAGCTACAAACATGAAAACATTAACCAAAGATGTAATTCAAGCAAGAGCAAGTATCACCTGTCAGTTGGCTGTTATGAAAACAAATTATAATTAAAACAAATTTAGATTAATTCGATTTCTTTAAAATTCTTTGCAAATACAGTGCACCTAGTTGAAAAATTAAAACTAATTTGACTTCCATTACTCATAATTAGCATTTGTTAATAAGACAAGAACTTTTTCAAAGAAATGGCATCCCAATTTCTAAAAGTAGAAGAATTAGCCATTATTAAATTGAAAATACAATTAGTTAACTTTGAGAGTGTGAAAATACCTTATACCTATTCTCAGTTATGATCTTCTTGAAGAGATTTTTTTGGGGGGCGGGACAGAGGTTCAAACTCAGGACCTTGCACTCACCAGGCGGGCACTTGTCCCACAGTTATCTCCCCAGCCCATTGAAGAGATATTTTCTACTTTCTGTTCCCAAATATCCTATCAAAAGACTGTCACAGATTATTAAGAGGAAACTTACTTACGATGACTCAAACACCTTTCTCCTATTTTTATGCAAAAATTAATGTGTGAAAGGCTAGGAAAGCATAGCTGGCTCCTTTAAATTTGCAGGTGGGTGAGAAGTTCTTCACCTTCACAGAGTGAAGCTGCATAATAAGAGGAAATCACTCCAAGGCTAATGCCTGCTCGAGTTTAATCCCTTTCCTTTTTTTTACATTTACTTTGGGCAAATGAAACTTTACTCCTTTCTCTGCGTAGCTCTACCAGGTTCCTGGGACTTCGCTGGCCTGCCCGCCCAGGTACCTTTCTGCAGTGCCTGGGACGCCCTGCTCAGCATCTCTGAGGCTCATGCGTGCCATGCTTTCCCCCCTTCATGTTCAAATGTGCTTCAAATCCCTTTTCTCAGTACAGATTCCCAAGACTAAAAAATACAAAAGAAAGAAAGCTAATCTTTCTGCCCTTAATTTTTTTCTTATGAGCACATTTCTACCATGCAGCAAAACCGCTCCTGGATTAGTGCTTGCACTTTAGCATTTTCCTATCGGGACTTGCATAAAATGAGCTATAAATGCTTCGTTCAAAATAGGTGGGACGTTTTGGTTTTATAGAACTATCTTTTTTATATGTTAATCCGTAAAAGTTCTTTTCATTTGAGATACCTTGAAATCGGGGACATTATCATTTCAAAATAATTTTGTGGATCCCACAGAAAATGTTCCTGTGACCTAACAAACAGCATGATATAGTGTTTGGGCCAAATCTGCTCAGCACAGTACATGAAAGCAAGAGACGACTCAGAGTTAAATGTTTGTGGACAACTGCTGCATTTATGCATAGTTTAAAACCACAGCAGATATTTACTGACCAAAACAGAATAAAGGCCCATGATGTCAATGTAGCTTTTAAAACACTGAAGAACTATACTTGTCGATTACAATGTCAGCAGTGATGTAATTTGGGGGCTAAAATGGAAGCTAAATAAATTGGTTATGATACTGAGCCTCCTTTTCAAGAAGGAAAGGTGAAGGACTGTCAGGACTTCCAGGCATTTCAAGTAAGGAATGAAATGATTTTCCCCAGACTTTTTAGGTGTTTCTCTTTATGCATGTCTATAAACTGAGCTGATTGCTGTGCCCCAATATTATTACAAGTACCATCTGACAGATGCAGGTGCTCATCCAGTTTGCACAACTTAGAGCACATAGTAGGAGCCTCAGCTGTCAAAACTATCAATGTATAACAATATATGCTGTAGATCCTGGTGATTTTACATATGCTATTTCAGTGAAGCTTTATGATCTGTGGAGCCAATAATTGGAGCCAACAATTAGTTGTTTTAGTTTTGCAGACTATAAAATAAGTTAACAATAAGTAATTTACTAGAAATTTGATCATCTAAAAGTAACAGGTCTAGGATTTCAACTGGGAGACTGTTTTTATACTTTCTTATTTTAATTTCAAGAAAAACTATGATATAACTATTGCTAAACAAGATTGGTGCTTGAAGTCGATCTGCTAAAGAAAAAGTCAATTAGTATAAAGATTATTTTCAGGTAGCTAGAGTTAATATTTTATTGTGAAATTAACTAAGCTATGAGCAGAATGGTTACTATTTTCATATTTTGTCACACTTTTTCTTTTAGCAGGTATCTTATTTTGAACTCCCACAGATAAAGCCCTGAGATAAGAAGTGCAGGTGGCTTATTTGGAAAGTGATCTCCAACACCACAGCCAAGAAGGCAGGGAAGGTTTTGAGAAGGAAGAAAAACGCACAAGGTATAGCTTTAGTGGTGACATCTCAGCTTTATCACACTTACAATCCTCTGAGTAACTGTGCCTCCTCAATCTTTCCAAAGAATGGATAGAGACGTTGGCTACTATTGTAGTCGCAGTTTCCTTTGAAAGTAAGCTGAGTAAGTGTTGTCACTTGGGGTATGAAATCCATGGCACTTTGGGTGATCATGGCTCTCTCTAAAGAGCAAGAGTCCATCTTCCTAGTGACATCTCTCAATCAGAGGTTCAGAGTCATGCAGGTGCTTAGTGTGGGATGCCGCTTTGGTGTGGGGTCCCTGTCCCCTGAGACTGTGGATAGATTGAGAACCAAACATAACTGGATCTGCCAGAGCTATAGGCAGAATGTGGGGATCTCTGTTTGGAAACTATCATAATTTTTCTGCTGAAACTATTCCATATCTCCTATAACTGTAAGTTTTTCTCCATTTGAAGTGAAATGAAAAATTAGATACTTTAATCAAAACAGAATATTTTAGCTTGTTTTACATGTTTTATGTACTTTCACAAAACCTTTAATATCATTTTGTTTTCAACTAATTTAACAGCATTTTTTTTTTTTTTGGTAAAATGTTCCATAATCTTGATAACAATTTGAACAACTTTCTATGTTCTTCAATATTTCTACAATACACAGAATAATTTCTTCAAACAGATTACTCTTGGCAATATGCAAATTAACCAGTAGATTCCCTCAGGCAGATGAGTCATGAAGATTTTTTCTTTCTTTGGATATTACACAGTAATTATACCAAATGATTTGGGACCATGGTTTGACTTTGTGTTTTATTAGTCAGAAACTTATTCTTAAAATTAACTGGTATTCATTGGTACCATGGTTCTGACTCTGATAACCAGAAAGGCATGACATGCTTACTTCCTTTGTACAAAAGAAACTACAAAGAAAAACCATGATCCATTCTGTGGCCTAGGAATACAACACTGTTACCATAGAGGCTACACTCACATTGCCCTAGGTTGTGTCCGTGGCTAACTGATGAGGCTATTCTCCCATTCATATGAACAATGATGAACCAGATTTAGAAAAAAAATAAACAAACAATGAATTACAAAAATCCTTTAAGGTATTGATGTGTCATAAATTCAGAAAATCACAAACAAAGACTAAAATACATAACCTTTGTGAGAGTCAATTACACAAGTCAAATACCAGACAAACACACAAGGTAGGTAAGTAGCCCAACCTTGCTGTGGTCCTTTTTCTAGAAACTCTTCCCACAGTGAGGCATCATGATCTATCTCCCAGTCACAGTTGGTATTCATTTGCATAGCATGGCTTTATTAGGTGGAAGGAGCCATCCCTCATAAGATTTCCTTTCTAGGCCCCACTTGGATCTGAACAGACTCTATTATTATGTTTTCATCATAGATGCTGAATAGAAGCAATGTGTATAGTTTCAGAATCAGATTGAGTGTGGCTTGCCCTCTGTTTTGCTGTCTTTTAGCTGAGCGTTAAAGCTCAGGGTGTCTTGCAATATGATAGTTTCTCCAAGTTACAGAACAAGTGGATTATTATCCCTTCCTAAGCCACTGTTTAAGCTGGAAAGATCTGAAACAACAGTATGCATTTCTCCAAATCTTTTCATTTACCTATGTATAGAAAAAGAGCATAATACTTAGCCATCTCGTTCCCATCTTTGGTGTGTATTTCTAAGATCTGGCTAATGGAATTTGGGTAGCATTGATATACACTATTACCACACCAACCCAGAAAATTTCTCGCATAATCCCACATTCTGGTACCCCTAGTAAACTTCTCTGAGATATATGTTGAAGATGGGAAGAGTTTGGGTCCCAAAGTGACTAAGAGAAACAGCTTGAGTTAATAGGGATTTGAGTCCTTATTAATAATGCACTGAATTTTAAGGTTGCTTGTGTCAACTGTTCCATCCTGAGTGATGCAGAAGTTGTAAGCTTGATGTAGGATGTTGCCCTAAGAGAAGGATAAAATGTGTGTTCTCCATTTTGCTGTCAGACCATAGCTGATAAAAGGACCATTGTCATGGGCTGGGTGGGTGCAGCTTCATGTGGTGCTCCACACACATTTGGTCAACAATCACCCCCTACCTGCTCAACTTGCTGTAAGAGAAGTTAGAAAATAAGCCAGTAGTAGTACATGTTTGGTGTTTTGCCATTATAAGAAAGGAAAAAAAAAAAAACAGACTTGTAAACAAAACTTGAAGTGATAAACTAGAAAGTGTTGCCTTTCTTTTCCCTTTTAGACACCAACTACAAGGGACAGAATTCAGGAAAGCTTTGACCAGAAACATCTCTGTCTAACAGAGAGATGCAACTCTGTGTCAGTCCTAGGAAAGGAATATTCTCTACCAAACTACTCCCAAATCTAATGGCATACCAAGACACATGTCCATCACTTACAGGTCACTGTGTTGATAATGTGGGACTCTACCTTATGGAGTCACTCATATTTCTAGATTTTGCTGGTCATGTGGCGCTGTCATTCTCATGACATTTCAGAAAAAGGAAAGAAAGCAGAGCTTTAGACAGGTAAATTTTCACTATAGGTGGAAAGGCCAGGGTTAAGTCTTACAGTTTCAGTGTCATCTAAAAGATGTAGGAAACCATGTGGTATTTCTATGTGTCAATAAAGTTTTCATGTTTTGTATGTAAAATCTCCCTCAAAAGTATTGTTTTCAGAGGTGGAGCCAGGCTAGAGTGTATGTTATGTGACCAGTACAGGCATGTGCTCACTTCTGGTTTCTCCCTTCTCTCTCTGCTTCCAAGCCACTATGAGGTAGAGCCACTTTCCTGCCATGACCTCTCCTTGCCAGGCCAGTTCTGCCTTAGAGCAAGCCAACTGTGACCTGAATCGCCTGGGTACCATGAGCATGGACAGTCCTCTTCTCTAAAGTGTGAATGTTGTAGACTTTCCCTAGAATAAGTAAGCTGACTAAATTTCAGTCTCTGATGGCTGAGGCAATTCTTGGCATTTACTAACCTACAGATACAATCCTTTAATTTTCACTTTGCCCTTTCCCTCACTGTGTGTGCCTCACACCTTCCACTGGCCTTCCAGGAACATTTTACATTTGACTTGGGGCTCACCGTTCAAACCAGTGTAAGCAGGTAGCATATAAAATCAATCAAACTTTGAAGCTATAATGCACACTTTACTTCAGAAATACAGTGATGCTTTCTAAACTAGAAGTCAATATCTTGAAATTTGTAGTAATCTAAACGAGTTGAACTGAAACATATATGAATATTGATGATTATATTTGTCATTTTTTGGCTTTATGTTTAATAATATAAAATGCCTCATGTAAATAAATTTACTTGTAATACAAGTTGAGAATGGATAAGAACTACTTTTTCTTTTTATTTATTTATTTTTTTGTGGCATCAGAGGTCAAACTTGGGACCTTGTGCTTGCCAGGCAGGTGCTTACAACAGTGAGCTATTTCCTCAGCAGTACAAATTGCATTTGTTTGTTAGGTAAAGATTTTATTTTTATAAGAGCTTATTTTATTTTATTTTTTAATTTTCTTAAAAAGAATAAACATAGAAATCATACAGAAAGGAGAAAAATAAGGAAGGGTAATAGACTCATTTAAAAACATAACATGTTAAGCAATTAAAAGAGCACAATACTGTAAGTGAGCTGTACAGAAGCCAGTGAATTCAGCAGAGCTTTCCTAATTTCTTTGAAGCATGAGTTAATAGCACTTTGGAAGAGTGAATGCAGGCTGTGATGTTAAGAAGTGGATATTTTTCGACAGATCTATTGTTCAGCCTGTCTGCAAATTTGGCCAAATGATATCAAATAGTGACTGACACTGTGAAAATTTGCTAGCCTTCCATCTACATTCCTTAATTAGGAAAGCCTGGTTGGTCATGCCGTTTCTTCTTAATATACTCATATAGGAACACTTTGTTCAGGTTCACTGAAGGTTATTGAGCAGAGAAACTAAAACACACACACACACACACACACACACACACACACACACACACACACATCAGAAAAAGTAATGGAGGAAAGCCACATTGAACATTGCAGGCATAGTCACTTTCCCCACCATTTGGACAAATACCTGACAGTTGCAATTGAAAAAGGGATAGGTTTATTTTGGTTCATAGTTGCAGAAGTTTCCATGCGTGGTTGGCAGGGGTAAGCACAGGAGCAGAATGGTGGAAAGCCACAGGAGAGCTGGGGAAAGCTGGTTGTATCATGATACCCAGGACATGGAGAAGGAGTGACGATTCGGGGAGAACAATGCACCCATCCAATGCAGTTCTCCCTGAGCTGTCTCTTCCAAGAGCACCCACCCTTAACAGTACTTGGACTTTTTTGCCCCACAATTCAATCACCTACCAAAACCCTGCCTAAGAGCACCTAAGGACTTTGGGACACATTCAGAATATAAACCACAACATGGTGTCTGGTTTTTAAAAAACTTTTGAATAAAAATCTTTAGAATGCACAATATCAGGATTTATGGCTCTCATAATATTGAATCATTATAAGAGAAAAACAGATAGCAACTTTCAAGACAGAGACTCAAAATATCTCCTGCAAAAGTGTTTCCCTGTGTTGAAGTCTCGGTGACCCATCTGATGGGCTCAGGGAAAGCCTTTGAGCCATGAGGACTCCCACTTCACCAACTCGAATAATCCATCAACAAGTTCATTAGCAGAGGAGGCTGTTAGGAACTTGGGCTCTACGTGGAGGAAATCAGTCCCTATAGGGTGCACTCTCCTGCTCCAGCTCACTCTCAGGTTTGCTCTGCTCCTGGATGCTGCGAGGGAAGTAGCACCCTTCCACTAGATTCCTAGCCTCCCCACAGCACCAAAAGCCAAGTGACTATAAACTGAAGCTCTGAAGACATGAGCCCAAATAAGCCTTGCCTCCTTCAAGTTGTCTCAGTATTTGGTCACAGTGTCAGACAATGGACTAACCTAACAGTGCACATTTTGAAGTTGTTATTTGACAGAGAAAGAAGCCTTTGACTAAGACAGAACCATTTAAGAATAAATTAAAACAAGTTGAACAAAAGACATAATAACTGGCCTTATATAACTCTTTGCCAAAAAATTTAAGCATTTATAGTAGTTTATATTATATTTAGCATTTCTACCTACATATTCATTATTGATGTTTTACCAATCATGAATCCATAATGACTTATGTTAAGTAATATTCACTTTCAATTAAACTGTATTTGAGTACCTTTATATATTAAAAAATAAGGAATTAAAGCATCAAATAGCAGGATTAAGTCTCATTCTTATGAATATATTAAACCCAAAATCTTTCTAAAGTCAATAGAAAGAAAAGGAAATTAGTGCATTACTGATATTAATTTTAAATCTCTTCTAATTCCCAAATCTATTCATTTTATTTGTTAATTATTCTGTGATTATAGGATATAGTAAAAGTAAGTTTATACTATCCCCCTTTTTGTGTATCCATCTGTACTTATCTGAGTAGAAGGTTATAAACTGAAAATTAAGAATCAGCACAGACTTTCTTCCCTGTTTTTATCAATAAAACAACAACAACAAGCCTTTCTTTTTTTTCTCTACTGCCCTGGTCATTAGCTGGTGGTCAAGTTTATGTTAAATTATGGACCTTAATATTTTTGCATTGTCTTCATTCTATTCTCTGCTTATCATAATTAAACATACAAAAATCCCCTTCATGATAGCAATGCCATTGTTCCATAGACTACACTTGAATAAGAAACTATAGTCTGCCTGCCTAAATGCAATTTAAAATTCTTAAGAAAATTCACACTTGAGATCTCTGTCCAAAGCTCTAATTATTGAGATCATTGTTCAGACCTAAAGTGGAGGACTGCTTGCCTGATATACTGCAACATATTTATTCTTCTTTGCCAAAATGCTATCCATAGAGGCCACCTATCTGAGAATTTGTTTATCAAGATGAGGAAGCTACTGGATGTCACAATCTAACAATTGTGCTCCTTAGAAGACTTAAAAAATTATTCATTGTTGCATACACATATATAAAATAGATTTATAGGGGAGAAATGCATAAGAGTACAACAACAAAACAGAAACACACTTGAGGACATAAATGTTTGAAAGAAGCATTGAACAGCCTCAGCACTTTCTAATGAATATGTCTTTGTGCTTGATGATAATATAGTTGCTTGGGGCAACATGGCCTAGTAGCTAAATATAAGTGTACTGGAATGAGAGTGTCTTAATTTAAAACACAATTCTTTGATTCGATAACCATGTGATCCAGGATACTTAACTATACTGTGTGTTGGTTTCCTGACAATAGCTTATACTTCAAAAATTTGTATTAGTATTTACTGCATGGCAAAATCTACAAAATAACTCAAAGAATAATAAGCATCCTTTATAACTCACTGCTCAGTGATACTGTGGATGGGCTAGAGGCATCTATGGACAATGTGAAGGTCAGTTCGATGTGACTCATTCTGAGACCTGGTTTGGAAATTCAGTATCTATCAGGAGATGTATTGTTTTCATAAGGTAGTCCCAAAGCAGAAAGTGCTATTCCTTAAGATCCAGTTCTACAAATGACACTCACTTTAACTCACACTGTCTTTTCCTATTTTAGTACAGGGTCTACAGGGTCTAACAACACAGATTTGACTCGCACTTATCCTCCTGATTTCAGCCTCCCAAGCTCTGGGATTACAGGTGCACACCACCACAACCAGTCTCAATAGCCCTCTCAGCACACCCTGGGGTTGGGGCAGGCATGGCACACCAGGGATTGAATCCTGGTCTCTGTTCCTGCCATAAACAAGGCACTTTAGTCCACTGAGCTATCTGATTGGCCCTAACCCAAACTTTATTTTATTTTATTTTATTATTATTATTATTATTATTTTTTTTTTTTGTCTTTTTGAGACAGGGTCTCGCTATGCAGTTCAGGCTAGCCTTGAGCTCACTTTTGTAGCCCAGGCTGCTCTCGAACTCGCACTGATCCTCCTGCCTCAGCCTCCCGAGTGCTGGGATTACAGGCGTGAGCCACCACGCCCAGCTTACCTAACCCAAACTTTATAGAGCGAACAAATCATATGTCCAGCCCAACATTCAGGCATTCTGCAAGGATACTGTGTTCCAAAAAGTGATAAGAGAAAAGGCAGGAGCTAATATTTAACCATATTTTTACTTTGAATTTGTTAGATTTTTAAAATATACTGCAAGTAGTTGGAAAATGGTATATAGCAAGTACTCAGACAAGAGAAGTGTTTAAAACAACTCAGAGGCAGAGTCTGGTTGATTGCTGGCTAGGTATTTTGCTTCTGCTTTGGACATAGCTTGACCCAGAGCCGTTCAGTTTCTTTCACAGGCAGGAGCAGCCATTTTTCTGAGTTCTGACCAACAGAAAGCAGATAGTCAATCTGGTGAGCCTTTCTCTGCGTCACAAAATTTTTCTTTTTCTTATCTGCATGCGTGAAGTAGGGGTTCCAGAGAGAGATGCGGAGATGCGTGCACAGATAATGAAGCAGAATTTGTTTGATGGAAAAAATGTTTATTAGCCACATGCTCTAGTAAAGTAATAGTTCTTAGTTAAATGTATACTGACTCATCTCTCTAAATGTTGTTTCTGCAGCTGAGGAGCTAAACCTTCCATTTTCATCAATAAGTACAGCAGCTAATGATTGCCATAGCAAACTCTATTGTTCTAGGAAAGACAATGACCTTGAAGAGAGCCGCGAAGACTGCATGGCAACCATCTGGCTAACCTTGAATGTGAACTAGACATACATTTTGCTGTAATAAATTAATGAGTTTTTAATGTTGTCTGATGGAGCTGCTAGGCCTGTTGTTATGGTTTAGACTTGCTATGCTTCCCCCTCAATTCACAGGTTGCATAATTGGTCCCCAGTGGAGCTGTGTTCAGAAGATAGATGATGAGGATTGAAGAAATTAGATGCCGAGGGCTCTGATCTCATTGACAGAGTAATCCATTGATAGATTTGCAGCTCAACAGGCTATTTGAATGTGGGGAAACCTATAGGAGATTGGGCTTCACTAGAAGAAATAAGTTATTCCTACTACATCCCTATTCCTTCCTACAGTCTGCCACTGACGGGTGCATTTTGCTCATGGCTCTCAACTTCTGCTTCCTGGTAGGTGTAAGATGAGCACCTCTCCTCTACCATGTGCTCCCTCCATGGTGCTTGGCCAGCGACACAGCATAGTGGGAAGCAGTTATGGACTGAAACCTCTGAACTCATGCATCAAAAATTAATCTCCTGAATGGAAGTGATTTTCTCTGTTATTTATGATAATAATGAAAACCTGATTAACACATCCACTCTAACTAATGAAGGACTACAAAAAGCAGAGGCATTCAAGTTCAGTTTGTAGGCTTGATAGAAACAGAGTAAGGTAAAATCTTCATCTCCACATTCACCTACTACACAATATTGGCTAACTGCACCTATTAAATGGGACTGTGATCAGAACCTAATGTTAATGTAGCATGAGTATCAACAGATAATATGATCAAGGATGCCTTTAAAATGGTAGCTAAAATACAGGGAAGACATTTTCAAAATAATAGTTATAATCATTGTTAATTACTTAAATAGTTAAAAACATCCAACTTTACCTTATATTTGTCAAATAAATTTAGACAGGACAGATCATAGCTGCACAAGACCACATTTCAGTATTGGATCTGCTACTTTAATAAACTTTATAGAAAAAAAGAAAATGAACTCCAACTACATTGTAAGAATGATTAAAGAGAAGGAGTGCCTTAAGGAGACATACTAATTAATAATAATAAAAATTTAAACCACAGATGAGAAACCATTCAATAGGAAATAATGTAGCATGAAAATTTAAAGGATCTTCGTTTTGTTCAAGTATAACTTTCTATTAATCCCACCATCTCAGTTTGACAATGGTTTGTTTCAGACTCTGAGCATTTTAAAAAATATACAAGTGTAGGTAGATGTCCATGCAGTTTGAGAGGAAAAAGAGTAGATGTAGAAGTGAGTAGTTTATTACAGGATTCTTATAACTAAATAAAATGCAAATTAAGCAGATTATTGTGGAAGTGTGAAATTTCCATAATAATTTAACAATTACCATGAACATAATTTCACATGCACTTTAAAGCAACATTTATCATCAACTTAGAAATGCTTTATTTCATCTAATTAAAATAAAGCTTAATGTTTTTGTGATAGAAATTTACTCTAGAAAGCAATACAATCTAAAATCATATTTATTATGTCTCAGAGCAAGTGGCTTGGTTTTTTTTTTGTTTTGTTTTAGAATTATTTATTTTATTTATTTTTTTCTTGTTTAAGAACCTTTGTTTGTTTATTCACTCATTTTTATGGCCGGCTCAGCCTGTCCCAAGGGCAGGGCTGGCACAGCATGTGGTGCCGGGGATCGAACTGCTATCCCTGCAGCCGCCCAAGCTTTCCCAAGCAGGCGCTTTATACCACTGACCCATCCTGCGGGGCCCAAGTGGCTTGTTTTTAGGAAAGGAGAAATCAACTCTCCAAATCATGTCTTTCTCCAACTGAGGCTTGTTAAACTTGAAAACTTACTATGTTTCCAGATCTTGGTCTCAAGTCCCACATACTCTGGTGAGATGCTCAGATTTTATTTGATTGGCGTATACACTGAGAAAAATTTCAAAGATTGATCTTACAGACCCATTGTACAGTATTTGAAATAGAACTCACTGAAACATTATAGAAAGAAGTAAATAAATGCTCTTTTTTTAGCAATCATTTCCAACTTCTTTATTTGGGGAGATGTTTTTATTTTGTTTTTGTTAAGCCCATTCTGTATATACACAAATAGAAATCACTGTACCCTCAAAACAGCTCACCTCATTTCATGGCTTAAATATAATCCAGATGTCAATGACTTCCAAATTTATATTTCTATCCCTGGCCAAGTCAATCAGCTTTGCTGAGACAGCAAATACTGATACTGTATTAGGGACTTTCTGCCACACTGATTACTCATGCACAACCTAAAGGGCTTGATGGGGGTATCTTGCATTATGCATCTTCTCATTTCTGCTCCCGTGAGTGAGGATCAGAGAAGAACCTAGACATGGCATTTGCAGGATGGAGGACCAGAATAAGGGGCCAAAAGAACCACACCAGTTCATTTTCTGCATTTGCACGGCAAATTTCAGGATTATGCCTTTCCTATTACTCAAAGACATTGATGCCACCCAAACAAAAGTAATCAACTTTAAAATTCTCAACATAGGGAAAGATGGCCGGAGAGAACAGAAAAATACTTCTGAACAAGTAACCCCAGCAGCAATTGCACCCTGTCTTTGAACTATGGATTCCCAAGGACACTAAAAGTGCCTGATTGCTCTGGTTCAATTTTTGTGAAGCATTTCTCAAAATTCTGAACTCCAGTGCCCTCTCCAAGCTATCCACCACAAGACCAGCCTTCCTGTCTCAATGAATACCACAATTCTGTAGCCTCGATGCCTGGACATCTCTCCTGTGCAGAGTACACTATCAGTATTTACAGACCCAAATTTGGAAAATGGATTGATTGTTACACTGAGAGAAAAATTATTCACATATTTTCAAATTTATATAATTGAAATTTTCAGTTGTATGAATAGAGATGGTGATGTAATAAATTCCAGGTTCCAGGTTCAACAATTCTCAAGCTCATCAATAATCTTATTTCACAAAACCAAAAGCTTTTCTTTTTCTACAAATTCATTATCCTATTCATTCACACTTCATAGTAAAATGGAATGATAATAGTATGTTTAAATTATCAAATGAAACACTTCCTATTCTTTAAACCCTGCAGTATGTCCCTACAACTATTAGAATGAAATCTAATTTCACTTATGCCTATAGAATCAGCCCACACATGCCTATCTAAGCTCTGTTCTCACATGCTGCCATCAACCTCAT
The DNA here is from genome assembly GCA_004027025.1 of Myocastor coypus. Classification (NCBI taxonomy): domain Eukaryota; kingdom Metazoa; phylum Chordata; class Mammalia; order Rodentia; family Myocastoridae; genus Myocastor; species Myocastor coypus. The sequence goes on along the minus strand of PVJA010001959.1, from coordinate 99,944 downwards.
CAAATAAGTGCTTGACACACTGGAATTTCTGATCACTCAATGTTCCTTTTACTTTCAAAGCTCTTCCATGAAATCGTCACATAGCTATTATTGAAAACCTTCTTGTCATTTATGGTAACTATCAATCTGAAGTAAAGACACAGGTACTGCATTAGCAAACTTTTTAAAAATGCTTTATCATAACATTTTCATCATCGTGGCTATATTTTAGTTTATTACCTTTTTGACTCTACTAGGATATGAACTTCCCAAGAGTGAAAAATTTGTGATTTTTCTATCACACCTTCACTTCTAGAACAGTACCACTGCATAGGACATGCGTAATAGATATTTTCTGTGATTAGTTTTAGTTGTACGGATTGGTAAATTTTCTGCTACTTGGACCCAAATCCTTAGTATTTCCACTGGAAGAATTACAGCTGCTTTGTTTAGAATTACTGAGCAGAAATAAGGCAGTGTTGTCTGGCCATGTATTGATGTATTTGTATCGTGTTTAAGTGAAGAATGAGGTGTAAAATCTGGAGTAAGAAATGTTCAGGGCACTGATGAACAGTAAAAGACATGGCTAACATTCCTCTTCTGACATGATTTAAGGCAGTTTGGAAATAAAAATTAAAAAATCAAAGATTTCTAGTTTTAAATTATGTTTTTGTGGTTTTCAGATAGAAACCTAGTTCCAACATATCTCAGAGATTTGTTCTACTTTTTCTTTTCTTTCTATTATTACCCTACTTCTCAACAAAAGACCAGTAGCACTCATCATTTTCTACTGAGCCTGGATAACACTTGATGCAAAATGAACAGGCAATTAAACAAAATGCATGACCTACAGAAAGATATGGAAGGAGGGCTTATAATGAAAGGTCTACCAACAAGGTGCTGATTGCCAGCAAGGAGGAGTAGTGAGAAAGGCCTACTACCATTCCTATTTTCTCCATTGAAATAAAGATGTATCCATGGAACATCCTTGCATATGCAACCACTCTACAATCTTCTGGCTAGGTTATGTGTTTTAGAACCTTCTGAGAGAAATTTAAGATTGTTAATGGATAAAGATATTTTGTAATAAAAAATGACATACTACAGAGATCTTAATTATAATAAAGTTTCTTTCTGCTCGTGTGCCATAGAACAGAAATGTTCTTCAACTCATTCTTAAGTAAATGAAAAGAGGGAGAAGTACACTTATTGTTGTTAGCATAAAAACATTAAATTAGAGAACATGAAGACGACTTCTTGCCTCTGCATTTAGTATATGTGAAAGGTCAAATTCAGTTAGGATGATGCCACTTAACAGTGTCCGTCCTTTCTCTACTTGTGTTTTGCAGACGTAAGCATTGAAATTCTACTATGGATTGCAGGTGAAGAAGAGAGCTCAATCAGCACAACAATCTCAAATTCAGCCATGTCAAGTTGGAACTCTTTTGTGTACTTTGAACTTTTTTCAATATAAATTCCCATCCCACCTAGAAGAAAAAAAAAAATCGCCAATTCCAAGTAGGGTAAAGAATCAGTCTTCCCCTTCTCAGAGTTGCATGTATATGTATATAAAAGGTGATTGCTATGAACACTGGCATGGAGGAGGGATAGCATCTTGTCCTTCAACCTGATTCATCTCCATACAGTGAAACTCACTACGATTTTTAACCCAATCTCATCTCTAGAATTCCTGTTTCACTATGGCATCACTTCAGGTACCGCACTTCCCCATGGCCATGTATTATGGAGTTTACAGCACATCACTCCTCCAGTTTTTGGTTTCATTTTGATTCAGACAGTTATACTAACTTCATCCAGGAAAAAAAAAAAAAACATATTTCTGTACCATAATTCTTATTGGTACATGGAGAAGTGGTGTAACCTCTTTATGTTCACTCTCTTCTGTCAGAAACACACATAGAACAGAGGTGACTGGGATTTTCTTAAATTGGAGTTCCTGAAAAGTATCGTGGAGTTATTATTATTCTCCATGGTTTCAACTCAAGTTAAAGAGAAAGGGATAAGAAATTCATACTGACATGGTTGCTAACCTTCTTCCCTCAGGTCTGAGGATTTTTATCTAGAGACATCTCAGGGGAAATCGTCTGTATGCTCATGTATTTTTTTTTTTCCTTATATTGTGTTGATTTATACCTGGAGTAGAAACTTTTTAAAATACAAGAGAGAAGAAAGTTAGGCCGGTGCTTTTGTTCAGCTGTCTAAGAGTATTCTTCCCTGCAGCAACAAGTGCTTCTCATGTGGCTGTGTAGAGTAAGGATAAAAAGTGCGTGAGGATAGAAAGGGATATATAATATTTTAAGTGTTCTAATATTTATCAATATCACATATGGCTTATTTTTCCAACTCATTTACTTAACTAGTGACACATAGAATTAGTCTTCATACTACGCATCTAGAAAACTTCTGAAAATATAGTCTGAGTTGGTCTCATCTTGGAGATTCCTTTTGCTTGTGTCGAAAAATTCCATCCAATAAGGGAAAAATAACATTAGTCTTATCTAAAATTTTTATTATGTCAGCAAAATAGTGAATGCATTCAGTACAATGAACTCTTTAAGCCAACTAATGTTTAGTTTACAGAATACAAATTTAAATGAGGAATTTTATTAGGCATCTAAGAGAGTGGTATTTATTCAGGAATAGTCATTTGTTAAAATGTTTCAAATGAAACAATTATTCTTATCAACGTCTGTTTCAAAACAAGTATGATTTTATAGACAAGCAAGTAAAGGTAACTGTGTTCCTTATCACACAGAATTCAAAAGCTAAAGTCAGCTTGCAATAACGTTTAACAATACAATTAATCTAGAATAGGAGTATGTAGGATTGTGATGATGTGCACCCTTCAAGGTGGCTGTCCTACTCCAATTCATTCAGCATTCATAAGTAGCTCTGTGACGTATAAAGAGATATAAGTATTGAAGTTATAGGCAGTTGGACTCATGGAATGTAGAAACGCATACTGGTGGTCAAGAACCACAGATACTTAAAAGAATGAGAACTGTGTGCTGCAAATGACAAAGTAATTATCTTTCACTATTACTTTCAGAATTATGGTGAAGATATGGACAAGTGCTTTAACCATGCGGAAGGATGATTTCTCCTTAGCAGTATAGCAAGTAATTCTTATAAATCCTGTTACAGGCCTCGGACATTACATTTCCAGAAGATTTATAAAGATTTCCTCATTTTCTGATTAATGTGATATCCTCAAATATTTTTAATTGAGAGATAGTCTGTTGTTAAAAATTCTTCCAGTGTAACTCACATTGCTAAAGTCCTTGCCTAAGTGCTTTCCTCACATCTTACAAGGGTAAACATTCAAGGACTTAATTTTCTTTGAAACAACATAAATCATGAGTTCATCAAATCACCAAATCATCAGTACTGAAACTGTATTGGATACTAACTTAGCAGCCTTCCATAAGTGATTTTCATTCCTTTTTTTTTTTAAATGTACTGTCTAATTCAACAGTGAAGAAGGGAAGCTATGATAAAGACTTTGCTCACATGAGAGGGATTCAAGGGACTGTTTTATCCTGCAAGATTTTTAAAGAATTGAGCTAACAGACAATTCATTACAGTTCTTCAAGTAAGACTGAAGGGAAAAAAGATCAGTTCAATTTCTATAAGTAAGATATTGGAATTCCTTGGAACAGGCTTGTGGTAGCTTTTCTCTGGGGAGAATAGTTGTTAACTCAATAGAATCAAGTCCTGAGATGGAGGGGGAGAAAAACAAACCAATCAAAGCTAATGGTTCCTGATGAACCCAGATTAAACACAGAGATTGGTCTGGTTTAAATATACTCAAGGGAACCGTCCTTCAGATAAGAGTATCAATTTTCACTCTGAATCAATAGGATGAAGAGTGTGTGGTTAAAAATCAGATATTGCAAATGTACACAGCTTGAGTCAGGATGCCTGTTGGAAGGGGAAAAATACACTTGACACTCATAAGAAACTCTCAGAGCCTAAGAAGAACCACAGTGATGACAGCCTTAAACGTATTCAAATTAATCAGGCAAGGTAGGAAGTTAAAAATAATTGTGTAAAACTCAACAACTTCTCTACACGACTCCACCTTGAAAATGAAAAAAATTATATTTCAGAATATGACTAAATCAAAAGTATGTGTGGGATAAGTGAAGTAAATAGCATAAGAAAGAGACACAACTGTAGGTAGATAATACTTAAATATTCTAACAATTTGACATTTTTTCACTTAATTTCTAGATTTAAAATAAGCCAAAGCAAACATAAATATATTTTGACTCTAACAAAATGATGTCAAATTTGTTTTTTCTCTTTTTATTAATTTTAATAAGAAATATCAATATGAGAGTTTCACAACACATTAGTAGGACATTTGCAATAATTGACACATTGCGTATTGTCCTCCTAATAGTAATACAGAGCACAGGGTGTGGACATGATACATTTTCAAATCAATATTGGTAAGGAAAGAAAAAAAGAAAAGAAATTTCTTATCTTTGAACTGAAAGGAATTAGATTTATACATAGTCTAATGTTCCATAATTGCACTGGACTACCAGTGAAACTGGCAATGTCAGAGGTTGTTGATTTAAGCCTCTTACAGTTCATCATACTGATCTAGTTCTGCATTTTATGCCTCATAATTGAGCTTTTCTGCTGAGTGATCAAGGGCAGGTCAAAGCAAGACCTGTATAACAAAACATTCATCTTTTATATCTTCCAAGGTCAAATCCCCTCAGGATTAACTTTGGAACCATATACAGTACTTTGTAGAACTGTTGTCAGTGTCAGCTTTCGGGACAAGTCACAGCCATTGCTTGACCAGTTTGCTTTCTGTGAAAGCCTGAGAGAATGTTTTTCCCTGGGTGACTCTCCTTAGACATACTATAGTTCATTTATCCCTTCCCTCTGAGGTCCCATAATCTCGCTGTCCAGAAAATTTGGGACATCTCTGAGTTATAGGATATTATAGCATAGGTTCTCTTATGTCCTGAGTCCTTACTGACCTTGAAGGGCTAGGGCCAAAATATTGGCTATCCTCATAGCCCTTCTTTTTCTCCAATTTCTGGTCTGTTAACTTACAGTTTCAACCCTCTAGCAGAGAAGCTTCGTGATACTGTTACTCTATAACATAAGTAATTGAGCTTAACATCACTGGCTTTCTGAATATCAAACAACTTTCACTTAGCTTGAAATTGATATTTTCTGTCAATCATTGATATTCCAATAACTCTCTATAGAATGTGATAAAAGTAGTTACACATTTTTATGCAGACATTTAGAAATCCAAGGATGTTCAAAATTGTAGCCTGTAAAATGTATGGCATTTTGCCCAGTCTCTTACTCTCAATTAATACCCTTTTTTTGTTGTTGTTAACCAAATATTTACTTGAGAGAGAGTACAACAGTAGCTGAGTTTACATTGGGAGCAATACACATCTAAAAGGTGAGAATGCCATGCATTCCAAGAACAGTTTTAGTGTTGCATGATGCTATGATCAACGTGATAAAACTTTTGAAGGTTCTTAGGACCAATATCTGATTCATACTGTGTATATAAGTGCATGGTTTTGCTCCTGCTATATTTCCTCTGTTTTCTGCACCCAGTCACTTCGTTGTTTAATCCATAACACTTTCAGCTATGTTATGCCCTTTAATTTTTTTATTTCTTCTTTAGAGTTCTTACACTAGGGAGACTATACGATATTTACATATGTAGGTCTGGTTTATTTCTCTTATGAATATATGTTCAATATATATCCATTTATATGTGAAGTCTTCCAGCTTATCAGTCTTTATAGCTGAGTAATATTCCATTGTATAAAAATACCACATTTTCTTTAACCATTCTTCAAATGATGGACATTTTGGTTGTTTCCAAGATTTGGCTATTACAAATTGGGCTGCTATAAACATAGGTGCACAGATATCGCTATGGTATGATGTTTTCAGTTCCTCTGGAAAATTCCCAGTGGCAGGATAGCTGGATTGAATGGGATTTCCAGTTCTAGTTTTTTAAGGATCCTCCACACCACTTTCCATAATGGTTGCATCAATTGCATTCCCATCAGCAGTGGAGAAGGGTTCCTCTTTCCTCACACCCTCTCCAACAACTGGTGCTTGTTGATTTCTTTATGGTGGCTATTCTTTCTGGGGTGAGATGGTATCTAAGTGTTGTTTTAATTTGCATTTCATGGATGGCTAGCAATGTGGAGCATTTCTTCATGTATTTATATGCTTGCTGAATTTCTTTCTCTGAGAAATGTATGTTCATCTCAGATGCCTTTTTCTGGATTGGGTCTTTGAATTTTGGAACCCTAATGGTTATTAGTTCTTTATAGATTCTAGGTAGAAGACCTTTGTCTGAATACATATTGGTTAAAACTTTTTCAAAATTTGTGGGTTGTCTTTTCACTCTGTTTGTAATTTTCTTTGATGTCCAAAAACTTCTTAGCCAGAGGATGTCCCATTTGTTAATGCTTTCAAGTGTTAAACATGCATTTTGATTTTTTGCCCATGAACTTTTTGCCTACCTCGATGTCTTCAAGATTTTCTCCCACTTTCTCTTCCAGGAGATTTAGTGTTTCTTTTTTAATATTTAAATCTTTAATCCATTTAATCCAGTTTAGTGCATGGTGATAGACTTGAGTCAGGTTTTAGTTTTTGGTGTATAGAGAGTCAGTTTTTCCAGCACCATTTGTTAGAGGCTATCTTTCTTCCATTAAGCATGTTTGGCCACTTTGTTGAAATAAGGTGGCTGAGTGTGTTTGTATTTGTTTTTGCATCTTCTAAACTGTTCCACTGATCCTCAGGTTTATTTTTATTTTATTTTATTTTATTTGCCAATACCATGCTGATTTTATTACTGTAGTTTTGTAATATAACTTTAGGTCAGGAATTTTAATGCCTCATGCCCTACATCTGTTGCCCAGAATTGTCTTTGCAATTCTGGGTCTTTTTTGGTTCCAAATAAATGTTAGGAATGATTTCTCCAGGTCTGTGAGGTATGTTGATGGTATTTGGATAGGAATTGCAGTAAATCTGTATAACAATTTAGGGAGTATGGCCATCTTCACAATATTGTTTCTTCCTATCCAGGAGCAGGGAATATCTTTCCATTTTCTGATATCTTCTAAGATCTCTTTTTTCAGAGTACTATAGTTTTGATTGAAAAGGTCTTTTACTTCCTTAGTTAGGTTGATTCCTAAGTATTTCATTTTCTCCGGTGCTATCATAAAAGGTACTGTTTCTCTAATTTCTCTCTGTGTGTGTTTGTTATCTATGTAGAAGAATGCTACTGACTTTTGTGTGTTGACTTTGTAACCTGCTATGCTACTGAATTTGTTTAATAATTCTAGTAGCTTCTTAGTGGAGTTTTTTTGGGGGGTCTTCCAAGTAGATTATCATGTCTTCCGCAAATAGTGATAGTTTTTACTTCTTCTTTACCTATACTTATTCCTTTTATTTCTGTTTCTTATCTAATATCTGTAGCTAATGATTCCAGAACTACATTGAGTAGGAATGGTGATAGAGGACATCCTTGTCTTGTGCCAGATTTGGGACTAAAAGACCAGTTTTTCCCTGTTTAGAATTATGTTAGCTGTTCGATTGTTGTAGATGGCTTTTATCAGGTCCAGATAGAGGCCCTGTATTCCAATTTTCTGTAGGACTTTGAACATGAATGCGTGTTGGACTTTGTCAGAGGTCTTTTCTGCATCAATTGAGACTATCATGTGATTTTTGGCTTTGGTTCTATTGATATAGTGTATTGCATTTATAGATTTGCATATATTGAGCCATCCTTGCATCCCTACAATGATTCCTACCTGGTCATGGTGTATAACCTTCTTGATGATTGGTTGTATTCTGTTGGAGAGAATTTCATTGAGGATTATTGCATCTATGTTCATTAGGAAAATTGGCCTGTAGTTTTCTTTTTTGTTACATCTCTCTCTGGTTTTGGTATCAGTGTAATACTTGCCTCTAGGAATGATTTTGGAAGGATTGCTTTCTTTTCAACGCATCTCAGTGCCATTTCACCAATGACCTTCTGGATTATAATTTGCTATACTTGGATGGTATGGGTCCCATCTTCCAAAACACATAAAGATATTTAAGGAAAAAGTAAATCATAAAGATAAGACGTTAGTGGCATACTGCCCCCTGGCTAACACGGTTTCATTATCTTTAATAACCAGTGCCTTCTGGTGCTGCAATATTCTGTGAAGCAATACACATTTTGCAGAACATCAGATGCTTGAGATCTGAACTCATTTGACTTTTTATTTAAAAGATATTTTGCTATTATTATTTCAGGGGGGAAATATACCTTGATCTTATAGCATGCAGCTTCAAGTAGAACTGTCTAAGTCTGGTGATATTATTTTTTAGCAAATTGAACAGGTAAGTATTCTGTTTCATTTCTTAGTCCCATGAAGGGGTTGAAAAAAGTGGTGTGTCAGTTGTTGCTCTCAGATTTCAGAGCCATGCCCAAAGAGCATTCAAGCTAGAGACCACTGAGAAATATGGATTCCTGGGGCAAAAACATTAAATATATACATTTATATAGGATTCCTAGAGATATCCAGGCTTTGTTAAGAATCTGAAATTATGCAATGTGAATGGGTCAGCACCTATAATCTGTCCTTCTATTTGTTTTGTGGCCCTGGAGTAACTATCAGAACGAGAAGCTGCTATCTGCTGGAAATGTATGCACTCTGAACACAGTTCTATGTAGCAGCTATACATAAGAAAAAAAATCTAATTTGATTGGATTGCTGATTGATTTCCTAAAGTCCCATCACTTTCGATTTCTCAGCAATGGCATACTTCCCTGCAGTCAATATGCATCTCTTAATTTGTTTGCAGGAAAAGTGGCCTCTTTTGCCTTCTCCAATCACACTTTGTAATCAATGGCTATGTTCTAAATTCAACTCAAATATGTCCTTAGAAATAGAGGGCAGTTTTGATAAATTATACTCAAGCCTGCTGCCTCTCCAGGAACTTCTCTTAAGGATGTACCATCACTGTGAATTATTCTTTTCTTCTTGCATCTGCAAACCAACACCAATTTTATTATAAAGTCTCAAATTTACAGAGTGGTCTCCATGTTATGAATACAATTTGTTCAATAAAATCATTTTTCTTTCTTCAAATCACCTCTTGGAAATATGCCACAGTGACATAGTTCCTGTGGCTTTCAAAAGAAGGAACTGATAATCTTTTTGGCACTGTGGAAGTAAATCTGTGATATTCACACATGAAGGAGGTCTTTCATTAATATTTAGCTGCATATAGTTCCACCATTGAGTCCATTTGATAAAGCAGCATAAATGAAGGCACACCAAATCAAAGGCAGAATGAAGATAGTGAAAAAAGAAGGATCAAAAGTGAAAGTATAAGGTTATCAACTGGGTCATTTGAAGTGATTTACATAGCTCTCCAGGACTGAGGCTAGCCTAAAAGTTGCTATGTCCATGCCATTTACAACTCATTTGTTCGCAAAACTTTTACCAGTGCTGTTTTCGGCATTGTCCTAAAAGGTGGGATAAATAATGAATGACACATGTCTTAGGTATTTTTCTCACTATTGAGCTCAAATAGACACCACCCACAAATAAAAGAAGAAAGGTTTATTTAATTTGCAATTTGTAGAAGTTTCAGTCTGCAATTATCTGGCCATAAAGCAGAGAGCCCTCACAGAGGAGAAATAGTTCTTAGTGGGTAGAAGACAGCAAGAACTAGCAAACAGAAGACCTTAGCAACTTTGATCTGTCCTTTTGTGCTCTGTCCATGCTACCAGGATTAGGGTGATCCCAAACCAGTCAGTGGAATGATTTAGCAATCACATACCCCTTGTCCCAGCATTCTACCATTAATAAATCACACTGTAAATGCAGCCACCTCTGAGAAAACCCCACTAAAGACTGCATGAGCCTTTCAGGAGACCTCTAAATGCAAGGCCTAGCATCGCAGAATCTCTCTTCTTAGGTTCTCACACAGCTTATGCTTCAGATGGATCAAATGTACACAAAAGAAGGATGACCTTAAAATAGTGATAAATGCTAAAAAAAAAAAAAAGAAAAAAAAAGTCCCATGCAGAATTCTCAAACTACCATGCTGCATTTAAACCCTGCGAAATATACTTCAAAATAACTTAAATATGATAGTATTAGAATTATAAAATAAAAGAACTTTTCCCGAGAACATTTATACTTCTACTTACCTAAGTAACTTTTCTGAACTTATTAGCAGCGGGATTAGTGTAAGATCCAACATTTTAAAATTCTAGACTTGTGCTTAGATGAATGTCTTAGCTTTCAGCTTTCATTAGCCATGGGCTACATTTAAGTTAAAGGATTATAGTATTACCTTAAGAAGAACATTAGAATAAAACTCTGTAAATGAGGATTCTAGAGTTTTGAGAGATCATGAGATCCTGAACAAATCTTAATCTCTTTGTGTTAGTTTTCTCCAACTAGCAAATGTAGCTAAGCTTTTTCAAATAAATATGAAAGAACATTTGAGAATTCCTATCCATTTCAACTTGTAATTTAGCAAGAACTGTGATAAGCAGGGGCATCCACTAAGGAAAGCTAACACTAAATAATTCATTACATATGTTAAAAGAAAAATGGAGACCTAGTCTACTGTAAAAGAAAGATGAGCCACTCTCACATTCCAGCAGAGCCTTAAAGGGTGCACACGTGTTAGTGAATATACTCAGGTTTATGTTCAAAATCTTTGTAATTCGCTGCAGAACAGCAGGGAATACTTGTGCGGCAACATTGGTGGAGGTCATCACGTTACAACATTTTATCACAAGCAATTATAGTAAGCATTTATAGTAAGTTAATTCTGAAATAAATGATAAATGTGAAAATAGGTGGAGTCTTGGAAATTAATATTTCCCGCATGAAATTGTTGAGTGAAATATAAACCAATCCGTTAAAATTAGGACAGGACAATGATACATATGTTTCCAGGATGTGTTCTGAACTTCCCCATTTCCTCATTTGATTCTTGTTTTTAATTGATGACACCCTCTCTTTCGAAAACAATCACACTAGTTACCACAGCGTGGTTTCAATAAAGTAGCACTTGCAATTTTTCCTACACAAAATAAAGTCCTTGAGAATAGATCAAACAGCTATAAGAAATTTGATCTATACAAAGATATCTATTTTAAAAAGGAAAGATAAAACATCCATTTTTCCACTAACTTTGTTTTTAAATAAATTTTCATAACTTGTATAAGATTGATCATTACAAAAATACTCTCTATTGGAACTTAAATAATATATTTGAGTAATCAATTCACACATACACACAACATACATTCCAATGATAGACCAAAGAAATAATATTTCCAGGGCCCACAATAGCTACATCTATTTTCCATTAAAAGCTTAGAATTTAGCTAATCTCACTTAGTAATAACCTAATTAGTGAAAGTAAGGAAATAATAACATTCATTAATCTATTATCTTTTTTATATAAATTGTATAATGAAATTCATTTACAGTCATAAGAATACAGGTTTTAAATTGCTTTGATAATGTATTAACACACTGAGAAACCCAATTTAACCGTAAGTACGTACTTCTTCCCTGAAATTGCTCGAACTGCATTCATCATGCTTCTCCATCAGTGTTCATTTCCTCCCAACAGGCAAAAAAAGGGGGAGCGGAAGAATAAAAACGAAACCAGTGAAGGGCATAAAGGCAAGAAAGAAGGAATTTTTGATACTACGTCCTTCATCCAGTTTTCACACATTTAACACAGAATAAGTTCTACCTAGTATATCATTTTGCTAACTATAACCAATAATGATTCTTGTCCCTAGTTTTAGTAACGTTAAGAAAAGTAATTCATCTTGATTTTTATTGTTTCACTATTGAAACTAGGCTTAGCTCCTCTTAACTGCCTTATTTACAATTACATTTTGGGATAACAACTGCACGCTAGAAAAAATTCAAAGTAGCCTATTGTGTCCTGAATTTTTCCTGGTAATGATTTACCTTATCTCTAAAAATTAAAAAAGGTTAATGTTTCAGTCCATATGCCACATTTTTCTTTATCTTTTTTAAGAGAATACAAAATCGTGATCATTAAAAAATTGGAAATAATACAGAATTTCAATAAAAAAATAATATGAATTCAATAGTATTTGTTTTATTGCATAGTGTTGTCTTCACATTAGTTGTTCAGATTACCAGATTTATGCATACAAAATTGGAAAAAGAAAAAAATTATAAAGTGGCCCACTACAATTGCAGAACATTTGACTGTGTATGCATCTGCTTCCTCTTAGTCCAAAGAGAATAATTTTCTTTTCCTTTTTTGTTTCTTCTTTCTTAGCAACATCAATAGGAAGGTGGGTCATGCCCACACACTGTGCTCTGTAGAACTAGTGTGAGGACAATATGCAAGGTGTCAACTGTTAAAAAAGGAAGAGGAAAAGAAAAATAAAGTAATGTTTATTGAAAGTGTTAATGTTTAATTGTTTGATCAATCTTATATACCTATATCAATCTAAACTGACCTGATGATGAAAATATGTAATATAACCATTGTTAAATTTAAATAATACTAACTAAAAATAAAAAAAGAAATTAAGAAGTGAGAAAAACAATTAAACATCAACTTTTGCTTTCCATAGACAGCAGAAATCCACTTCGCATTCATCCAAGCCATCCTGCATACATACATAGATCTTCTCCAAAGTATTTTGAGTAGAACCTTGGGACCTTAGTTGCAATGTAGACTAAAATGATTCAGCTTGTTGAGTTCCTCAACATTTTAGTTACTGCAGGAATAGGAACAAAAGAAAAAGAATATGAACACTGAGCTGTTAAGCTGAAGACAGATGAGGTTTGCATTTGGCTTGATCTGACAGACATTTAACAAAGTCCATTAAAAGGAGACATTTCTCCCCTGGCAGGAGATCCTAGACAAGGAACCACAATAAACTTTTTTTTCGATGACCCATAAAAGAAAAACAATTGTCAAAAGTCTATGCATAACTGCCGGCCAGGTAGCTCAGCAGATTAAGGTGCTTGCTGAGGCAGATTTAGGGGTCTGTGGTTTTATCCCCAGCCTTCCAGGCTGGCCCTACTCCTGGTGCACACAGAGGTGGCTATTGAGACTGAGAATGGTGGAGCCTGCCTATAATACTAGCACTTGGGAGACTGAAAAGTAGGAGGATCACTATGAGTCTGACCTGTGTAGTGAGATCCGGTACTAATCAATCAATCAATCAATCTATGCCTAAGACCAAGGGACCTATATCTATATACAAATCGTTTACAAATGCATTCCTTTAAGTTATACAAAGTTTCCATCATACTTTAAATATACAGTTGTTCTCATTTGCTTAAAATGAAAACATTATTTCACTAATACTAGTGAAACTGCAGGATGCTATATTTCTCTGTTGTCGTAGCATTCTTGGGAGAACAAGCCCTGCTTCCAAAGGGTTCATAAAGCAGTCTGAGATGGATTAATGAAGGTGAGGTTCAGAACAGGCATATTCATTAAAAATTATTAAATGTATGATACAATGGACCATAAGAGTTTTTAAAGTCAAACCTCAAATTGTAAGAACAATCACATTTGATACAGATGCAGAAGTCTCCATGAAGGAGTAGTACATATCTTCCTAATGTTAATGATTACAGTAGTGGAGACATAACTCAGAACCAATGATTCCCTTCTTGAGCTATAAGCTATCCACTTCTGTATTCACCCTGAGTTGCAATGAAGGACAGCTATTATCACTGCTACATTATTACATGTCCCCTCTAAATGACAAATTAGAAGAACAGTTAAAGTTTCATTAAGAAAAACTTGATCTGTAATCTGAACAGTGCAAAACCTGGGAGATAAAAGCAGTAAAAAATAGCAACAGCTCTAAAATAACATCTGCAATGCCTCTGTAAACCCAAAGGAACAGACACTAAGGCATTGTCCAATCCAAGGTTATGCAGAAGATAAAGAACATAGAAAAAAAGAATGAACAGGAAGCTGATCCAGGACTTTCAGTCTCTTGTTCTTACTGCATGAATAGTCTCACCATCATTAAAGTTCTTTTCCATTCAGGTTACACAGAGCCCATGGGATTCATTGCCCCTTGTGCAGGTTGCTTAGCTGAGCCATACATTTCTATTGGCCCTATTGATTAGGCATCTGCTTCTTCTGTGAGGATGGTTTGCTCTTGTGGAACCGTGTTCAGCAGCTGTTACAGTTCAGATGAGTGTTGACAGGATGAAAATTTAATTAACACCCAATAACATTTTAACACCTGGTCCAACAACTGCAGTATCATTGAATTTCACCTTTTCAAAATTGCTTCAGGAGTTAATTCATCCTTACTTTGACTTTGACCTGAGGAGACATTCCTCTAATTTTGTCACAAAAGACTCTCCCTTGAATGTTCATTTATAATTTCCATGAATCTCCTTCTGATCCATGTTCAGTGACTGCACAGGCAGTCGGAAAATCACACAGTAGAGCTACCCACTGGGAGGTGCCTCTCCCAGTGACAGCTCACAAGTAAACAAAAACAAAACATAATGGGCAGAGAGGAATATATTCCACTGCAGGACAATCTGGACTATAGACAAATAACCATCTTTCCCAGCAAAGTCAATTGGAAAAATAAAATGTAGATTTCAAAGGTGGGTGTGGCAGCACACACCTGTAATCTCAGCACTTGGGAGGCTGACAGGAAGATCGCCACAGTTCAGGATAACCTTAGGCTACACAATGAGTTCAAGACCAACCTGAACTCCACAGTAAGAATTTGTCTTGAAAAGCATCAAAAATGCAGATGTTATATATTTGTGGCTTTGTCTATCTTCAGAGGCTGTGACGAAAGCCAAAAAGAGGGGAAAAAATGTGCTATTTATGCCAGGTGGTCATACTGCCTGTCTCAGAGCTTCAACTCACCTGCTACCTAAGTATGTTACATTGCATAAGTTCTTTAAATCTTTAAACCTCGGTTTCTTCATAAAATCCAACTAATACATTAAAAAAAAAAAAAAAAGGAAAGGGCCATGGAAATATGTCAGTGGCATAAGCACCTGCCTGGCACAAACAAGGTCTGGTACTGCAAAAAAAATAAAAAATAAAGTCCAACTAATAAGCACACCTGTTTCACAAAGCAATTTTGGGTGCTGGGGAGATAACTCAGTAGAGTAAGTACTTTCTTGGCAAGCACATGGTCCTGAATTCAATCCCCAGTACTGTGAAGAAACACAAACAACAACAAAGCATTTTTTTGTTCCTTTGTTTGTTTTTTACAGAAGTAGGGATTGAACTCAAGCCCTTGAACTTGTCAGGCAAGTGTTTATTCTCCTGAGCTATCTTGCTAGCCCACACAAAGCAATTTTGAAGAGCATACAGTTGATGAAAGTGTTAAAATTGTTAGTATACAGCAGCGCCTGATACACACCAAGTTCAAAGGCTTAAGTATTATTATAATTTTACTATTGCTGTCTTCTCTTTTCACTGTGAAATGATTGCAAGAAAATACCATATCCTCTTGAGGATATACGTCTACAAAGTCAGCCCTGAAAAAGAAAAACTTTGAGATATCAGAATTTCAATTTTTGGAAGACTATCATGTTCTTAATTCTATCTATTTTGAGAGGGTAATTTACTTTTGTATTTAATAACAATCTTTGGAAAAATTTTTATACTTATAGGAATTGATATGGTATACTCTAATGAGATTGTGGGGTTAACTGCAAGTTATAGTTATTCATCCATTTTCCTTTTGTCTTCTTCCTGTCCCAAAAGCAATATAGATTCAAGAATTTCTCTGCTTATTATTTCAGAATTTACCTTCTACTTTTTTTTCTTTTCATCCTAAACATTTAGTAATACAGATTCAATTTGCAAGATACAATTTGAGGGAATATAAATAATTTGCAAGTTACATTTTCACAAAATCCCTTCATTTTCATTTAAGCAATCACACTAACATTATTAAATTTCCAAAATGCGGTGCAATAGCTTTTTCCAGAAATGTATTTTCAAGGGTTGGTGAGATAGCTCAGTGGACAAAGCACCTACTTAGGCAAAACAGGAACTGGGGTTCGATTCCCAATGCTGCATGCAGCGCTGGCCTGCACCCAAGTGTGCTGAGCTGCAAACTGAGTTCAGGCATAGAGAGAGGTACATGCCTGCAATCCCAGTGCTGGGGTGGGGGAGCACTGAAAACAAGAGGATCACTGTGAGTCCAAGCTGCATAATGAGACCCTGTACAAAATACACAAAGAGAAAAGACAATATACTTTGCAAAGCAAGATAAAAATTAACGATGTAGGAAAGTAGTTGCGTTAAATGGAATTTCCCCTCCCTCACTCCCCGACAGATAAAGACATCATGCTGCAATGATGCCCGTAGGTATATGTGAATGCAGCACAATGGATAACAGTTGTATCATGAAATGGCCTACTTCCATCAACAGAGGATTGACAGAAAAAAAAAAAAATACCATTTATACCCAGTGGAGTATGGCTGTGCTATCAAGGATACATTTGAATCACTTGTAGGAAAATGGATGACTTTGAGACTATAATGTTAAGAAAAATAAATCAGACATATGAGCTTGAATATCATATAGTTTCTCTCCTATACTAAACCCAGAGTATAAATAAAAAAGTAAAATGAAAGTTAAACCACAGAAAAATAGGTAGATAGATCTGTGGCAAATAGGATGGGGACTAAGGGATATGGGTTGGGAGGGCAGGAGAGAAAATAGGAAAATAATATGTGTTACAAACACTTACCAACAATCCACAGTGAATGTATTCATTGCATACCCAAGACAAGTACTAATAAAATATTCACAAAGAAAAAAGTAACAGAAAGGCTACTAGGAAGTATGAAACGCTTTCGAATCAGAACAGACACCATCAGGGTGGGACAGCCTCAGACTGAGTGCTTTCTGAGCATTGTAAGACTGTTTAATTCCCTCCCTCTCTGAAGCGGTTCCCCATGTTTCTTTAGGCAAATAAAGCCTTCATTATCACAACTCCAGAAAAGATCTAATCACCCTGGGGAGAATACGCAAATAGTTTTAAATGTGTAAGTATCAAAATGTGTAAGTATACTCAACAACATTTATAGCATGCATGCATTCTGTATTTCCCAGATAAAATTTACAAAATCTAAAACATTTCTTTTACTAAAAGTGGGTAGAGAAAATTATTTCTGAACCCTTGAGTATACATTTACAATAGGACAAAAGGGTGTCAGAGTCATAAATGATCACAGGTCTGATAGTGGCTTTTGTCAAGCACTCTGAAATTCACTTAGCATCAAATGGCACTGTTGCTAAACTTAATATGTTCACATGACAGTTAGGCTTAAGATTTTAATGTTATATAAAGAATGAGAAAAGTAAATTTTTATGTCAAGTTTCAGTAAACCACAGTACAGTTGAATATTCGTAAGAGACCTTGGCACAGTGACACTCAGCTTTGAATATTTTAGTCTCCACAGCAATGAGCTACGGTCACCTGGGAAAATATTGTTTTCTTGCGAAAGATAGAAACAAGAGAAAAGTAGAATTGAAGTCAGGGAATGTTTTTCTCTATTTTATTGCCAGTACATGGAGTTATCAAGCAATAGCTCATAAAATTGTATGACTGGAAGAGATCTTAATATTCCTTTCAGTCCACACCCATCCCTCTGAGAAGGAAGCAGAATAGTCAGAAAAAAAGAAAGAAAACAACTATAGACTCTTGAGTTTAAAGGAAATATTTCTTTAGCCTCTGCTAATGTTTAAAAATATTTTGGAGCCTAGAAAATCAGACTAATTTGAATGTCCATCCCATTTGTAGTCACTTTATCCAGTTATGTAGAATGTTATAATTTGGCAACCAGACCACAAGAGATACAATAATTAATAATAATAATAATAGTAATAATAATAATAATAATTCATAAAACGTCCATTGAATTACATACCAGGAATTAATACTGGGAATCATCTGATATGAATACTTCATTTTACAGGTACAGAAACTATAATTACACAATGTTATGCGTGTTGGTTACACGCCCTTAGATAGTCAGAAAAAGACCAGGATTCTGATGTGAAGACATTGCCTGGCAGGTCGGCATCTGCTTCATTCATTCAATCTGAATCGTGCAGTACCCTTTGGTATTACTTATCAACAATTAAACCCCAGCAGATACTAATGAGAATGAAATTGCTAGAAATTTCTTTCTCTTTGCCCTAGAGAATGAGGTCGATAGCCTCAAGAAAATGTTCAGACATGGGAAAGCAAAGGTCGGTTTTGCTCCTGTGCCTGGTCTCTCAATGTCCATGTGCAATGTAGATGACCACAATATGCATATCCAAAACAAGAAAAGGCTATGAGTTCAAGTTCAAGTTACTGTATTTGTTAATAACATATGAGTAAGGATGTGACAAATGTATAGCTTAGCTAATACAATTCATCAAGATACTAATCCTTATATAAGTAGCTAACATACTGACTTCCTAGCATAATGTATGACCACTTTGAGAGTTTTCTCAATCTCTGCCTGGGTATCCTGTAGGAGTACAAGATGTATAAGCTCTGTTTATTTCTTTGTCATCATTTCAATATCCATTTAAATTATACTGTTGTTTTAACTTTAATAAAAACCACTATGAATGAATAGAAACAAACCTATAAACATGTAAGTTGCTTATGATAACTGGAACTCAATGATCTCTACAGACCTCTACAAAAGTAAAAGCATTCTGTTTTCATGAACTCTTTAGGAAAGAGAATCCAGGAATAGAGTCTTGACCTGCAAAGCCTCAGCTGTTCATGTTCTTTAAAGTACCCTTGACACTTAATCAAGATGTCACATTTCTGAGATTCATCATATCTACCTCCACATTAAAAGTAACTTTGCACAGAAAGAAACATATACAGACAGGCTTACCTGTTGGCTGATGTCTTATTCATTGCCGCACTACCAAATGTTAAGTAAATAGGAAAGTAGATTTTCTCCTTTAACCAGGAGGGAATAGTCATTTATATAGAAATTTTGATTTAAGGTTTTATTGCCAAGCTGGGGAAAGAAATTCAGCCATATTTGCTTTCAGAGAGGAATAAGGCTTAATGCACTTATACAAATGCAGCCTTTCTAGGATATATATTAGGTTTAGACTCCTAGGAGTTCATAAAACTTGGAATGAAGGAAATTGCCTTGGGAATCAGTTACATAGCCATAATAAATTTCAGGATGAAGTAAGAGAGCAGGATATGTATGTATGTATGTATGTATGTATGTATGTATGTATATGTACATGTATATGTATATGAATCTATACATAAACATGCAACATATATATGAATATATAGTAGCTCTCTCTGAAATTATATTAAGTATAATGAAATACAAAAACAAACAAGTAATATTGCCATCTAATTAAAACATTACAAATTAATATCTCTTTGATTTCTTTTATCCACAATATTCAAAATATGTAATTAATGAAAACATTTCCCATCCAAGCTATTAGTATTTTTCTAGAATAAATAATGAGCCAAATACTTGAAATCTGCACTCTCAATAAACTCAGAGTATGACAATGAGAGAAATATAATCATTGAATGTGTACTGCTAACTTGTTCTTCTTTATAAAAATGCTGAGAGTATCTTCAGGTGGTTTCCATATTTCAATCAAGTTCTGTTGTTTTGAAGTTCAAATACTTTTACTTACAAATATGTATAATAAAAGTTAACTAGGAACACTCCATGAGAGCTCACCTGCTTATAATAACTATAGACTTGAGGGAAACATTTAATATCTGAAGTTCAATAGCACATTTCACCCTGCAGCAGAAAGAGTGCCCCACTGATGGACAATACATTATTGATAAGCATCTAGACATCAGCTCTTTTCTGAAAGCTTTGTTTTTACATATCTTCCCACCTCATTCCATCTCAGCATAGAGATGAATTCACAAACTCTTGTTAAAATCACCTCACTTCTCAAGATTTAACTAATTTCTCTCCTATTCACAAGGGAGGTAGAGATTCCAAGTTCATCATCTTGATAGCAATATGCAATTGCAATCTCTGAAGTCATCTTATCTATTGGTGTCTTCTCAGAAGCAGACGTCAAGATGGGAGGGAACCTTCAAGAGACCTGTTGGGAAAATAGCTATAACAATAATGGAAAGGAAGTGGAGAAAGGCTTCAGGCTGCAATACACTCCCGACAATGGGAGCATAGATCAAGGGGGACTGGGCAGAACCAATCTTACATTGCAGAGAGATGTAAGAAAATTTCAACCAGACAGGTAAGTCTCCAAGCCAAGCCTTCTGGCTGTTCCCTGAGAATGAGCATCATTCTGATCATTGACTAGAACCATCTCTGGGAAATATGGTTTCATATTGGCAGTGTATTATAAATGTGGGGCCATGGATATAGTGCAGTGGGATAAACTCCTGCGTGGCAAGCACAACATTCTGAGTTCAATCTCCAGTACTGGACAAAAAGGAAAACAGAGAGAGAGAGAGAGAGGCAGAGAGACAGAGAGACAGAGAGGCAGAGAGACAGATACGGAGACAGAAATAGAGACAGAGGGACAGAGAGAGAGATGGAGAGAGAGAGAGAGAGAGAGAGAGAGAGAGAGAGAGAGAGAGAGAGAGAGAGAGAGAAATGTAGCAATACTAGTCTGTTAGACATTTCGGATTATATCGCTTTAACCATGCTCCCCACAAGAGAACCTGTGCCATGCCTACTTTAGTAGTTTTGGGGCTTTTCATAAGTTTGAGAGAAGTTCAAAATTATATTGTATACTAAGGAAACACTTTTTTTTTTGTCTTTTTGAGACAGGGTCTCGCTATACAGTTCAGGCTGGCCTTGAGCTCACTTTTGTAGCCCAGGCTGGTCTCGAACTCACATCAATCCTCCTGCCTCAGTCTCCCAAGTGCTGGGATTACAGGCATGCTCCACCATGCCTGGCTCAGGAAACACTTTTAAAATACACCAAAATTATACTTGAAAAAATTCATACAGCAACTCACTGTAGAGATTCCGTTGGAGCCACAGTGATGGGACCATGATGAATACAGTTGCTTCCTTCAAAACATCTTTCTAAAATAAAATGCCTCATTATTAACATGAGGAATAAGAAGAAAACCCAAGGATCCTCCTTTTCCATTCTAGAGTTTCTTTATCTTAACCCTGCATTGACCAAATGTATCTCGGGTAATTTTTCCATAAAGAGGTACAGTGCTTCTTGGGAATACTTCAGCCTGTAAATCACTTTCTGTTGCCTTTGCAAAATCCGCATCAACTTGGTAGGAGGGAGCTACAAGGACTGCAATTTGGCTTAGGACAGTGCCCCAGAAAGAGAGGTACCCTTCTTTCTTCTTATATAACCATTAGCACACATAGGTAGAAGGCAGAGTGCTGATAGGTGTGAAGGGACATGATCTTAAGGGTGAGAAGCTCTGGAGCCATAAACAACTGGCAAAATAAACAAGTGTTTAAAAATAGCACTAGTTTCCTGAACTTGTTTTATCCTACTCCAACTTATTCTCTTTTCAGAGAGATTACAAAGCTAAATATCATATTACTTTTATTCTTTTGGAAACAACTTCTAGATGGGACTTGGATGCATTTATGCAAATGTGAGGATACAGTTGGTCAGAAATAAGCTCTGACAGGAGTGTTTTGCCTCCCACAAGCTGAGTGCCCTTGTCAGAATAACTTTGCTACCATCTACACAAATATCAAATATGTGCTAAAAACTACACCAGGTGCTTGACAGTAGTTAATGTAATTTTATTTTCCGTATTTAAGACAGGATCTGCAGGGTCTACAGGGTCTTACTATATAGACCAGACTCAGTGATTCTCTAGTTTTTTGCCTCCCAAGACCTGGAATTACAGACCCGCCCACCGTGTCCAGTCTCAATCTCTCTCTCAGCACACCCAGTGGGCAGGGCCAGTATCGCATGCCAAGGACTGAACCCAGGCCACTGCATTCTGCCTAGGCAGGCACTTCAGTCTGCTGAGCTATCAGGCTGGCTCTTATGTGCTCAGAGGGTTATGGAACCATGGTCCCTGTGGTCACCTAAGCTTGCCTAAGTAGGTGCTTTAGACCACTGAGTCATTTTGCCAGACCTACAATTTATTTTATACACAAGCCAAAAACTATATTAGTAGAGAATTCCTCAGAAAATTTGAGAGATTACGCTAAGTGCATATAACTAATTAGTCATAACATAAATCTTAATATTCAGTAGATTTTTGCACTTGTATCTAAACTTAAAAAACTTTTTAGGTCCACAGAGCAAAGTGTCCTAGATTACTACTTTGAACTATTTCACCTGACACAATTAAATCTAATATTCTCAGTAAATATTTTTTGAACTCCTCATTTTTAATCCACCTAAAATAATAGTGCTTTCAATGATAAGATAAATAAATTAGACACAAACCCTGCTGGAAAAATCCTGAAACATGATCAGGAAACAATATACATACTAACAATCACACAACCAAAGAGAAGCTGTGAGCCCAGAAGCAAACTGAGTCCATGGAAATTTTGCAGAATAAATTAATATTTGTACAAGAAAAATCAGAAGGACTCTATGAAAGTGATGGCACATAAACCAGCACTAGTGAGATGGAAAAAATTTTGTCACACAGTAATCAGTTTTAGTGAGCATTGGAAGAAACTGAAGCTCTTACCTACTGTTGCTGGGCCTTGAAAAATGGCATAGATGCTTTGAAAGCTGTCAAGTAGGTGCTCCATAGTACATATGGAATGTTCTGTGTTGTCTACAATAAATTACACCCTAGGTATTAGTCTAAAAGAAACAATAGAAATATCAAAAACAAGTTGTACATAAATACTTGTAACACCATTATTCATAAAACCAAAAGAGGAAATAATCCATATGCCCATCAAAGCATGAATTAATTAACAAGTATGATATACCCATTCAATGGCATAAAATATATTTAGGTCTGATATATGCTATGGCATAAAAATATGCTCAATGAGTGAAGGTAACAGCCATGTTTCATATCTTATATAATGCCTTCATTCATGAAAAGTCTACAATAGAAAAAATATGAAAATACAGTGTATGTATGTTGTAATGGAGTTAAGTGGGAGTATGGACCACGTAGCTAAAATGTAAAGATGATGTAATAGAAGAAAGTTGTTTATAGACATAATTAACAGCACAAGCATGCCAGGAGGATTTAGCGATTGTTTTTCCTTCATTTCATGTTGCTATTGGTTATAAAGTACTTTTTAATAGCACAGAGCTCACTTAGACCAATGCTACACTGTCATAATCTGACATTCCCTTATATTAAGGTACAACCAAAATTAAAATCAACATGAAGATCTCTCTTAGACCTTTTTTTCTGTGTTTAAATTACACTTACTCTTACTAGTATTTTAAAAATTACTTGTAGTTTTATGGTATTGTGCATTACTTTAATATTTCTGTGTAACAAATCACAAGTCATGCAGGTGAAAACAGCATCCCTTTATGATCTACCTGTTTTGTAGACAGGAGCCCATGTACATTTGGCTGGGTGCTCAGCTTTGGAAGTCATAAGGTTAAAATCGAGTTATCTTATCTGCAGCTTCTAGGGAAGAATCCACTTACAAACTCATTCAGGTTGTTGATAGAATTCTGTTCCTTGTCACTCTACAACTGAAGTCCAATTTCTTTGCTGACGCTTGACAAAAGTTGTTTTCTGTTCCTGAAGGACACGATTTGTTCCTTGCACATGGATTTATTCCATTTACTCCATTTGAAAAATTATCTGTATTACATGTATTATTTAACTATACCTACATAAAAATATTATACATATCAAGAGGTAATATCATATTTTAATATGTGTATATTATGTTAGATTTATCATTGCTTTCTTTAAAGCATTCAGAATCCTTCTAGATTTCAAAATATAAAATATGCTATCAGCAGCATGCCTTTGTCCTATGCAATTGCAACTTAAGACCACTGACCACCTTCTCTTCATTCCCTACTTTCTTGGCTTCTGGTAGCCACCAACCCTCAGCTTCTATGAGACCGATGCTTAGATTTCACAGATGAGGGGCTGGAAATGTAGCTCAGTATAGAGTGCTTACCTAGATTTCAAAGATAAGGGAGGTGAGGGGCCCGGCAGGATGGCTCAGTGGTCTAAAGCGCCTGCTTAGGAAAGCTTAGGCAGCTGCAAGGACCGTGGTTTGATCCCTGGCACTACATGCTGCACCAGCCCTGCCCTAATGGCAGGCTGAGCTGGCCATAAAAATAAATAAACAAAAGTTCTGAAACAAGAAAAAAAAATTAAATAAAAAATTCTAAAAAAAAAAAAAAAAAAAAAGATAAGGAAAGTGGGTTGAGACTTGTCTTTTGGCGCCTGGATTATTTAAGCATACATAATGACCTCCAGGCTCATTCATATGGTCACCAATAGCAGGACTGTTTGTCATTGTATGGTGGACTAGCACATCACTGCATCCATTTCTCAGTTGAAGAGCATCTAGGTCATGTCCGTGTCTTAATCAGGGGGACAGTGTTCTGGTGTATGTTGGAAAAAAAAGCAAGGTCTGCTCAACAGTCCGATTCTGTTTCCTGTATCTTTGTCCACCATCAGATCACATGAGGCTTGTGATGTTAATTTTTTCAAGAACTTCCATACTATTTTTCATACGATAGTACTAATTTATATTTCCATCAGTGTGAAAGGTCTTCTACTTTCTCCATGTCTTCATTACAACTTGTCTTTTATACTCTTTATTCTAAATATTTTTACTGGGGAGGAGATAGCTCATGACTTTGATATGAATTCCCTGCTGATTAGTGATCTTAGCAATTTTAACATATCTATTGGTCAATTTTTTTTTTTTGAAAATTATCTACATAAGTACTCATTTAAATATGTATCTGAAAATTTTTTGACCTGGGGACCAGACCTGGTGTCTGAGATGACCCAGGGCCTATTTGATCCTCATTCAACCCACAGCCCAGCCTGGTGGGTAAGGAAAAAGATCTGGGGCCTGCCTGATTCTCACTGGAATCAGAGCCCAGCCCCAGGATATGAAAGAGATGGCTCAGGACCTATCCAGATCTCATCTGACCCAGAGCCCAGAACCAGTGTGTGAGGGAGATGACCTGAGGCCCACTATATACATAATCAACCCAGAACCCAGGCCCGACATGTTTGATTTGGAATCCTGTGACAGAACTCCCTGAAGAAGTCCTTCAAAGTGCTGCACAGAGGCAAGACCCACCCATCTGATCCAGAGGCGGAACATCTAGCCAGAGTGGCACAGCAGGTTCACCTTCAAGAGCTGCAACAGGAAGAAGTGGTGCACAGCAGTCAGACCCAAGTCACACCCACCTGGATGAGTTTGAACTTGATAGAAATGGCCCTGGTGCCAAGGTAACAATTCTACCAAAGTTCTACAACAAATTCAGAAGGCAGCGCGATACAAAATGACAAAAAGAAGGAGCAAAATGCATTCTCAGACCTGAGCCCACCCAGAACAAATATAGGAGACAATAGCATAGAAGAAATTGGAAGTCACACACCTGAAATCTCTGAAATAATAGCATCTGAAGTAAAAAAAAAAAAACTGCAGAAAAGTATAGAGGAAATCAGATCAGAAATAATTTCTGAAGTAAAAAAAAAAAATACTACTTATAACAAAAGAAGCACTAAGTGCTTCTAAAGAAGACACTGACCAAAAAGAATAGAAGCGAATGGAAAAATGATGGAACCCATGAATGAGCAATGTAGGAGAGAAATAGAATGTATGCAGCAGATTCAAAGTGCTATACAGGAGCTTGAAATCTCACTCACAAGCTGGCAAAACCATCTCAACGAAAGTGAAAATAGACTTTCAGATCTTAAAGACATTATTACAGCTAGTGAAAAGATCTCTTAAAAACAACTAGGATGCAGGAAAAAAGTAATTCAACACCTGCAAGGTGATGCAAAGATTAACAGTGTGAGACTAATTGACATCAATGAGAAGGAAGGAGTTAATACAAATGATACAAAAAAAAAAAAAAAAAGTGTGGACATAAGTAATAACAGAAAACTTCCCCAATATGGGAAAACAATCTGACATTCAGGTAACTGAAGCATATGGTACTCCAAATAACATCAACATAATGAAAACCACACCCAAACATGTAGTAATCAAGAACCCAGAAATTCAGGGCAGGAACAGTATACTAAAAGCCACTAGAATAAAGAAACAGATCACAGTTAAAGGAAAATCCATTAGAATAATGGCAGATTTCTCCAAACAAACCATCAAGTCGAGGAGAGCATGGAGCAAAGTACTACAAAACTTTCAAGAAGATATACAGTTTTCAAATATTATCTCCCATTTTCCAGTGGACTCTTCACTCTGTTTTGATTGCTGAGAAGAACCTTCTTAATTCAATAAAATCAAGTTTGTCTATCTTCACTTTTGTTTTCTGTTTTTTAAATCTTGTTCAAAAATTCCCGGCTTCATTCAAGTTCTAAAACACTTCTTCAATGTTGTGTTCTAGTCATTTTAGAGTTTCAGGTCTCACAACTGATTTGCATAAATAGCAAGAGAGTTCCAACCTTCTAACATGTGGATAAGCAATTTTTGTAGGGTTTTTGTTTTCTTGGAAAGCTATTCTTTTTCTGAAAGATTGAGCTTTTTTTTCAAAGGAAGGTAAGACATATCTTGGTATTGTATGTCAGTTTATTTATAAGCAAAGGTATTAAGACAGGAAATATTGGACTTCTAGCTTAAATTGGATTTCCATCAAGTAAACCCTGTTAAAATGAAGATTTTTGTGCACAAGTAAGTGTCAGAAATGTTATCTATGTAGTAATGCACAGGTTTCACTGTTCTGTAGAGCACCTCTACGTGATTAGGCAGCTTTTATATATTATAATTTTCTAAGTAGAAAATAGGCTAAGCCAGCTTGTTCTAATTGTATAGCACAGTTGATTTTACCAGCATTAGTCATAGGAAAATGAAATGGAATCCGTCAAAATGAATCATATGGAGTTAAACATAGAGTCTTTTTATTCTTCACATATACATATATGTACTGCTTATGATAGGCCAGTCAGCATCCTAAGAATTTAACAAACCAGTGCATTGCAATACTCATTAGTGATTTAAAAAAAAAAAAAAAAGAAAAAAGCATAGAAAGCCTTATAAAATATAGAGACAAAAAGGAGTTTAGGCTTCATTTGAATTTCTAGAATCTAAGTATTCAAGGTAATGTTCATAAGCACTTGTGCTGAATTAGTCTTCTACTCTGTCATCTTTTATAATTATTTCACTGGTTTTTGTCAAACATTTGAGAAATAATCTCCCCGGTAATGTTTTTCCCCCCTAAACATATATCAAAGGGAAATTCTTTGTTGCATGCATCTGTTGAGTTAGTCCTGTATCTTAGGAGACAACACTTTGGAAATACTTCTTTTTTGTTTATGTGACATCAACAAGGTGAATTCTTCCCAGATTTCCATTTTCTAAGGCATATTTGGCAAGTTAAAATCACCACTTGCAGCCACAAGTGGTGCAAAATGGTTTAAACTAATTAAATAATCTTGTTATGTTGATAATTTATACACAGAACTCAGACACAACTCTTTTTTTTTTTTTTTTTTTGTCTTTTTGAGACAGGGTCTCGCTATGCAGTTGAGGCTGGTCCTGAGCTCACTTTTGTAGCCCAGGCTGGTCTCGAACTCGCACCGATCCTCCTGCCTCAGCCTCCCGAGTGCTGGGATTACAGGCGTGAGCCACCACGCCCGGCCTACAGACACAACTCTTAATGATCACTCAGTTTTATAAATCAGTCTAGGAATTCATTGAGCCAAAGGTAATATCACTTCTCAGATTCTACTATACTGAAAAGGGCCAGGAATGTATCTTAGTACCATAAAACCTGTTTGGCAAGTGCAATGCCCTGAGTTCAATTCCTGGTACAAAAAAAAAAAATTGATTATATTCATGAAAGCAAGAGGAAAAAATATTAAAATGCCACCGTAATACATCAACTAGTGTATAGCACCAATGTTATGCATTACTTAAAACAATACAAAAAATCTTTAAAACATACTGTCAAGTTACAAAAGCAGAAACTGTAAAATTCTAAAGCACAGTATCATTCACGTTGGAAAGAAAAGGTACACACACACAACCCTGACAAAAGAACTGTAATTTTTATCCACACACATATTTATAATTTCACTGTTACAGTCAAGCTTTAAAAGTGCTTAAGTCATCAGGGTTTTATTTGCATTAATTTATAAACTATATTATGTCATTTCTCCACATCCTCATTCTATGGAAATTTGCCAGATCTTGGTTTCCATTTGGAAATTATCTCATCTCTACTTCTCAGGGAATTTTGGCCACTTCCTCATAGCCGCTTTCTGACCTTCATCTGCATATTCCATGGCACTGATATTTTGATTCATTAAGCATAAGACAATTATGCTGCTCTATTTGGTTGATTTGTGTGCCAAATAGAAAGTCTTCATGTAAAACATAATCATTTCAATAATGATATAAATAATTATTTCCTCTAAAAGCTAGATATCCAGACTTGGATTAGGAGCATGGCTTCCATGCTGAGATAGTGCTATGGCATGAATCTGGCATGGGCTCCACAGGCCAATATGATAAGGGTTGGTCCCCCCAAGGGAGCTACTCATAAGTGGCATCAGGGATCCATATGAGGTCTAGTCATTCCAGGTGTGTTCTGGAAGGCTACTTTGTAACCTTGGTCTATTCTTGTTGGTTTTATCCAAATCATGTGGCAAATGTCTTTGTCACTCGTGCCTGCCATGTTGTCCTACCTCACCATAGGTCCAAAGTCAGCAGTGCCACCTAATCAAACACTGAAATCTCCAAATCTGTGATCCAAAATTAACCTTTGCTTTTAAGGAGCTAATTATCTCAGATATTTTTTAGTAATGAAACCTGACTAGTATTACAGGCAATTCAATTTAAATTGCAACTTTTAAAGGTCATTTTCATTAACATAAGTTTTTGTGAATACAGTGAATATCAATGGAATTTTTGAAAGCTAAAAATACAGTCTATGTATCTACTAATTTACCTTGCTTTATTTTATCAAGTATAAAACTAAGGAAATTCATGCAAATTCATGTCAAATTTCTATCTTTGCAAACTTTTTTATTAATAACAAACCAAGAAATTCCTGAATGTATTTCTGGAAGACACTTGTACGAACCATTATATGCAAATAGTTTAACTAAAATAACGCAATTATAGAAGTCCTCAATCTCAGAAGCAAAGAAAAAACAATCTTGACAATAGCTATTATTCCTGTCATTCATTTACTATAATAATCAAAAATAACAACATTTCAAATACTTATGATGTCAAGTTTTGATGAGATTATTTTTCTTGGCAGAAATTATACAAAATTTTTTACTGACTTGCAGCAAAGACAAAAGCTGAAACTACTTCATGTATGTACCTACTACCTAAGAGGAATGGAAACTTCACTACTGTGAATATACTAACAGCAATGACAGTACTGTGAATATACTAGCAACAATGACAAAAAAAAAGCTAAAAAAAACCCATACATGTCAGCCATAGAGCAATATTTTTTCACAGTACCTACGTCTTGCACTGGCCATGTAGGACCTTAAACCACTGAGCTGTCTTCCCAGCCAAATATGGCTTTTATATATTGCCCTATTTAATAACGAACCTGCATTTTGGGTACAAAACAGACTCACTGCAATGAGAAGAGCATGATAGTATCTGAGCTTTCACTGTATGTATGTAAGTTTCATTCTAACATTTTTACTGAACATTAAGAAATGTCTTATAGAGGCTAAGAAAATAAAAAAGTCTTTAAAAGTGAAAATTTCAACAATAATAATGTGCTTACACATACTTTTGTAAGTGACAGGAAGATGTAAAACTTATAATAAAAATATAAATTAATGTATTTGTTTCTCTTCACAGGCAGGTATATGATAGGTTGATTATAAAAGTAGCCTTACATTCTTTCTGTGTTACAATAACTCACTATAAGTCTATATATTTGCCTACATATGAATATATTCTCCCACATTTTTAAGTCAAATAAAGTCTTATGAACAATATCCCAAAACTGAGTACAACTTTGTATGCCAGGAAAGAGATGTGTTGAGTCAGATATCTTGCAAGAACTTGGCTTAATATCCATTGTGGTTGATAAGCTTCAGAGACAAATCATGTTTTCATCAATACTTTCCTTAATTAACTCTCATTCATTGTCTATTCAAATGGACTCTGCAGTGCTATCCTGTAAATTGACCAAAAAGGACAATTGATTAAGACTCAGACAAACAGGCTTTCTTGAAACAAAAGAATTTATAGACCTAGAGGTCAAAAAGGCCTATAGTATTCTAGATACTCTAATACACTCAAATCAAAAGTCAGTAATCATTCAAAAAGAATTACAGGAGCTCACAACAGAGTACTTTGTACATATCTGTTGCCCTACTCATAGTCAAATTTTAAGACAAATCTACCTCAACTTTTTCCTCTATATTTTCTCTTTATTCCTTTGTGATTCTCGTGACTGAATTGTACTTATTCTGCTGAAGCTTAGTGATAATTTAGTTATTAACTCAGTTCTACTGTTTTCCATCCTCCTCTTCCATGACACTTAAACTTCTAAGAGAGTGTCTTTACATGGTGTGATCCAACTAAAGTGAATGCTGCTGCTAAGTGTGATCCATTGGAAAGACAGGCTCATGAAGATGCTGTAGTGTGCTTTGTCTGCTCTTCTCATGGAGCTAGGCACTATATGACATCTGGCTCTTCCACAATGTACAAGTAGCCACGCAGGATAAAAGTTTTTGCATCTATTCAGGGTGAGGCACTTGCAACAGTGTAATTTGAGACACTTAGTAGAGAGGACTTTCAAAGTATATTAAAGAAAATTAATGACAATATGTCTTTTACTATAATATATTTTGATAGTATAGAGATACATAGACATATGTGGACAATTTATTATAATAAATTGACTTACACAATTGTAAAGATTAAAAAGCCTCAAAATCTGCAATTAGCAAGTTGGGGAGTCAGGTATAGGTCAAATCCTGAGTCCATAAAAGCTCCAAAGAATCAGGTGAGAAAACTCCTTTATTGGCCATTCTTTTGCCCTGTTGAAGTATTCAACTGACTGGTATTGTCCTACCCACATAAATGAGTGTAGCTGTCTACAATATCCATGTAAGTCTCATGAAAAAAACAATATCAACAAGATATCTAGAATGACATTGTCCAAATATCAAAACATCCAATGACCTAGTTAAGTCAACATATTTAATTAACTATAATGGGGAGAAACTATAAGTGGCTATAAAATCTGTTTAGCCTGTCTCTCTGTCTCTCTCTCTTTTCTTTCTGTCTCTCTCCTATTCTTTATTTTTCTGTCTTTGTATATCTTTCTATCTAGCCTTATAGCTATTGTTGTGACCAATATTCTGAATTCAGAAATTATCAATTAGTAATTTTGTTGTCTTTTTACACTATGCATTTAATAGAAAACTCTCCTCTACTAATGAAGAAAGAATTGAGGTTGACCACTATCTGTAATTGTCCAGAATGAATAACACAGTTAAGGAATGTCTCTCACATTGGCTTTTGAGGCTACTTTCCTTATTAACTTTTACACTTTCTTAGGTATAATTTTGCTTATGCTTTGATCCAGTTCTTTAAAACAAACTTGAACCTATTTTCATCTACAACATACTGTGCTTCCAGATTAATCTCCCTAAAGCATTCTCTCTCACCAGTTCCCTCTGTACAACCCAACTCCCCTGGCCACAGCATCAAGTCCATATTATCCATGTCACCTACTGCTAACCCTTGCATGCACTATAATCTAGCCAAAGGAAAATTCTTGGTGATACTTATTCATAAATTTTTTTATCCTATTCCTTCTATCTATAACTTAATTTCCCCCCAATTTTACACAGCAAAAATCCTTCTCGCTGTTAGAACTCAATTACAATATTGTTTTAGCTATTATGCTTTCATCATTCAAAATATATTTTATAACAAGTTCTCTGCACTTCGATATGCAGCTTTCTCTTCTTAAACCAACCACTGTTGCATATACCAAGATCCAAACCCTGATCACCTTTTCAACTTCATACTCATATTTTGTGACCTCTTCATACATTTTCTTTTCTTTTTTAGGCATTTGCTACAGGGTCTCACTACACAGCTCAGACTAATAGCTATCCTCCTGTTTTCAGCCTCCCTAGATCTGGTCTCTCTATACTTTGAAGTTTAAATAGACTTGATAGTGAATTACAAATTTATTTTTTCCTCCTAGTGTTCGGATTTCAGTCTTTTGTTACTATTGGGTATGTGGACATCTCCTTCAGAATGCATAACAAATGTTTCCACAATAACACACCTAGATTCAAGATCTTCACTGAAACCGCTCCTCCCCTTCTCAGTAGTAAGAACATCATCCATATGATTACTCGAAACCAAAACTTATTCCTTGACATTTTTTTTTCTCACATGGACTGTCTAAGATATCACTGAATTCTTTTGGCTTTACTTTCTAAGTTTAACTCCAATGGAATCAATCATTACTCAACAGTACCATTTACTATCGCCTAGGCTTAGCTACTACCATCTTCTCTGAATTTTTGCAGCATCCTCTCAACAGCTCCTGAGGATCGCTGTTCTCATCACTTGGCATACCCAACGCTGATGATCTCCAAAGACATGCGTGACTGTCATTTCCATCATTTCTCCGACAGCATATCATACATGTTTTGTCTTGTTTCATTCTAATCAAGGTTCACATAGTTCCATATGCCCAGTGATGGATTTTTCTTGCTGGAATACTTTTTCTCTAAGATATCATGATTCACTTCTTCATTTCTATGAATGTATTTCATATGTACCACTTTGTCCATGAAGTCTCTCGGACTTATTTAAAATTGCTACTTTGCCTATGCTACACTCTTTTAATCTCCTTCTCTATTCTATTTCTATCTGTGCTATTTACTCCCATTTAATGAGCTCTATAATTTACTTATATATGTTTTTTCATCTTTTCCATCTGTACATGCTATCTACAATAGCAGGCTTCTTAATTTTTTCATAAGGATGTCTCTCAGGTTTCCAAATTAATGTTGAATGCATGAGTCTTCACATTTTAAGCTATCTCACACATTGTGAATAATTGTCTCATTTGGGGGTCTCCCTTAGACAGCCAGAGTCTGCTTCAACACTGTTAACCATATCTCCATCCATAGTATGCAACGTTTTATTCTGAACCAAAAAGATGATTTAGTGCTATTTTGGTTCAAATAATAAATATTCAGGCAAGGTTAGGTATTTCTGAGGTTAAATTATTTTAGGGTATACTTATTTCACTGAAATGAGTATGTCTGAGTACTTTTCTTTCCACACAATAAATAATTAAAGCAAGGAGAGCAGACAGCCACTGGGACACCAAGTAGTGTCTCCTATCTACCCCTCTATGCCACAAAACAAATGTTCATCTATGCTTCTTTTCGCCTTTGTTTTATTTCTGTCTACCCCTTTCTCTCCATTCTACATTGTTCTCTTCCCAATCCATCTTCATACTTTACTGGTTCTTCAAACTCCTAACAAAAGATAATCCTCAACAGCTTCATACTTTAACTCTCCCTCAAAGAACTCTTGACTCATTTCAGTTCCAGGGGCTTTGGTCTAGCTAATAAGAGCCATAAAATTTAACATGTCAAGTTTTATTCAGGTCTTTCCCTGACCATTTAAACAGCCCTTGATACAGGTCCAAATCCTCTACTTCAGGAAACCTGCCTACTTCAGCAGACTGCCAGTCGAGTAACCAAGCTCACTCAAGCCAATAATAAAAGAAATCTTGACTAGGTTGAAGGATTCATTCTGACTAATTAAATCGATTGCCTTGCCCCATTTATCATTCATTCTCTTTAAATAGCTATGCCAATTTACTTTGTCTTACTGTAAGATTTATAACCTTGAGTGTTTATAGTAGAAAAGAAATGTAAAGGCAAGGCAAAAAGAAAGTTTCAGACTCGACAAGAAAAGAGTATATCTCCTTGATTTTTGCTTACCATGCTGTCAAATCATTAGGCAACAAATTGGGAGTAATCCAATTTGAAAAAAAAAAAAAAAACCTTTATGAACCAAATGCTCTACTTCTCTGCCTTTTCATTCACTTATCATAACTCCTCTGATATCAAGAAGCTATTAGATCACATCTTTATAAATAATCTCTGAATAAACATGATTTTTAAAAAACACACAAAATTTAGAATGATACTTCATGAATTTTACTAGCTTTCAATTTCCATATCACCTACTTTTTCTAAATAAGAAATAATGCTTAGCAACTAGAAGCACCAGTGGTCAAAAGTTATTATTAGTGGCACTGCTGATCATGGTTTAAACTAGTTCATAGACTACTTTTTTTCCCTTTCTATACACCATCATATACTTTTACAGTATGGCTGTACTTCTTATGGACAGGAAAGATCAGTGACTCCTCTCTTTTAAGATGGGCACGGTGTGAAGCCTTTAACCAAGAGACAGTGTCGCATGGTTTTCAAAGCCAGAGCACAACATGTCTCCTCAGCTCCCATTGTCTTTGATAGAACACTTGCTTGGAGCTCTGAGGACCAGTGCCAAACTGCCAGGTAGAGTCATGCAGATGCCCCCAACCCCTGTTGGCCTCCCTGCTAAATCCATTCTTTTGCTACTTTAGATGTAAAAGCTTTCATGGTTTAGAACCATGTTGCAAGAGTATCCTCCAGCCCAAAATGTGGCAGCCTCATCTCTTTAAACCAACTCCACTGAATCATTCCATGTGCATACGCAGGTGGTTGTAATTTTATAATTCTAAATTATGTGATAATTTATCACATAGGGACAAATAACTAGAACACATATCAAAAGATTAGCTGATTCTTGTGGCTTACACCAAAATAAAACATGAATACCCTGTTCTACTCTATAAAATACTGGGATAATCTTTAAATAAGATGTTAATGAATGATAATTACAATCTTCTGAGTCTCCAGCTATCTCATTATATCAGTACTGTGTGCTCTGTAATCTCCTAAACTCCTAGAGCTTGTGGCTTTTCTAGAGCGTTCATGAGATGTGCTTTAATTTGTCTCACAAATAGTTATTGTAGCCCATGAAGAGATGTGATTTCACTTGTAAATACTGAGCTTTGAATCGTGCAAAGGTGCTATTAGATTGTTATCTCCACCAGTGCATTCCAAGATTAATTTCACTCTAGGGATGGAGCCAACTGGTCATTCATCATTTCTTAGAAGAGAGGTGGGCATCTACAGCACTGCTTTAATTATTCTTTAAAATAAGGAAATAAAGTATGCTACTTCTTCAGATCAAAGATGCAGATACTTTCCTTCTCCTCAGTAATCCAGAGAAGCAGCACTGTCAGGATCATTCTGATCCTGATTCTGATCAGCTCAGCGGGTGGACATTCAAGCTTGAAGTATTTCTGAAGCTTTACGTTGAGAGGGATATAAAAAATGTTTAGGAAGTTTCAGAAGGTTGAAAGTCATTCTAGTAATATTTGTCCCAACAAATTCTTTGGTCCATTCTTACAGATAACAATATATTGTCACTTTTTTTTCTTCCTTAAAGAAACACTCTGTATCCCCAGTTATTTGTTCATTTAATCAGGCATTAGATAGATAGCTGGAGAATTTTTTCTAGGTTTTTAAATACCGTTTCTACTGAAAAGTCACTGAGAATTACTAAGAAAACCAAGGAACACAGGTCATTAGAGCCCAAATGGAAAGAGTGGGACAGTTAACTGAGTTATATTAACTGCTAAAGCTTAACTCTGTGCTTTTGTGAAAATCCTGGGCTAACGTCCAGAGGACAGATTGCACATGTTGCTCTTTAGGAAGCAGAGAATGACATAAGTATAACTTTGGAATTATTTTGACGAAAAACATACTGAACCTTATCATTATCCAACTGTAGCACTGTGGCTGAAATGTAAAACACTTTTACTGAAGCATTAAAGTTCTCATTAAGTAGCCCCGTGCAGTCAAAGGGTGATTGTTGACCTTCTGTGCTTAAAGCATGCACTGTTCCACACAGATAGAGGCTTTTCTACCACTCTCCCCTTGATGGTGCATAATGGAGTTACGTGTGCATATCAGGAGGAGAATAGACCTTAATTTGGAATATTAAGTAGCACAGGAACATAAAAAGCCTTCATTAAAATATTAAAAGTTTCCTAAATTCGTAAGAGCTAAGAGATGTGCTCCTCTGGGAGGAAAATTCCAACCTCAAGCTCCTTTCTTATCTCAGTTCCTGACATTTGTTAATAAGAAAGAACTTAGAAACTTAGAAAGTCACTTTTATCCAGTGGCTGCTAAAATGCCACTCAAAAATTAACTCATACTTCATGTTTTGCAGAACACAACAAAAGTGTAAAATAAGCAGTCACTGTAACTCCGAAAATGCCAAGCCACAGATGTATGTCTGATTTTGTCAACCTGAACTAAGCCATAGGGGCAAAAATTCCTTTATCACATTCATTTTCATGGAGACAGTGATGGCTTCATTGAAGTTTTGGTATTATAGCTATGCCAGTGCACAGTTGAATACTCACATTTCCGACTAACATTTGGGGAGTACATGAAAACTTGAAATGGAGTACTTTCAGTCTCCAATTTTGACTTCAGACATAAATCAACGAAGTATCTGGAGGCTAAGTTTCATACAAGTGATCAAAGGAACTTAGCAATTTCTTATTCAACAAAATATATTTTTGAATACTTTCAAAAATATCTAACATAAATTTTGCTTCAGCAAGGCCAGCCAGATAGCTGAGCAGACTAAAGCACCTGCTTAGGCATACTCAGGGACTAGGTTCAATCCCAGGCATGCAGTACTGGCCCAGCCCCAAGGGCATTTTGAGACAGAGACTGAGACTGGGTATGGTAGTGCATGTGTGTAACACCACAGTTTGGGACGCTGAGAACAGGAAAATTACTATGCGTAATTCTGATCTACATAGTGAGACCCTCTAGACTCTGTACTAATTACAAAAAAAATTAAATAAACAAATTTTGCTTCAGATATAGATATTGTCCTTTTGCAAGGTAAAACTATGATGGAATCATAATTATTTGCTAAATCACTGTTTAAAATGGCCAAAGCTTTTACCTTAATGAATCTAAAGTCATGTCATGTTATGGGATCAGTCATTATACTTGGGAAGTGATAATAAATAATAAATATTGACATGATATATACATATTTTAAGTATGTTATTTCTCCTGGGAAGATTTTGATTAATAATCATGGGGTGTAATAGTAAGTTATTCTTCTAATAACTAGATTAGGAAAGAAAGGAGAGATTTGCAAAATAAAGATTGCATAATTAGGGGCCAGCAGGATGGCTCAGTGGTCTAAAGCACCTGCTTAGGAAAGCTTAGGCGGCTTCAGGGACCGCGGTTCGATCCCCAGCACCACATGCTGTGCCAGCCCTGCCCTCAAGGCACGCTGAGCTGGCCATAAAAGTAAATAAACAAACAAAAGTTCTGAAACAAGAAAAAAAATTAAATAAATAAAATTCTTTAAAAAAAGATTGCATAATTAGGAAGCAAAGAAAGCAGTATATGAAAATCGACACATTAATTTTCTATGAGTGTTGTAGCCAAATATCACAGATGGGCTTAAGGTACAGAAATATGTTTTCCCACAGGTCTGAAGACTTGAAGTCCAAGATCAAAGGATAAGTTTGGTTTACTCTCAGGTCTCTTTCCTTGGCTGGGAGACGGCTGGCTCTCACTGTGTTCTCCCACATTCTTTAATTGTATATTTTGTGGTATCTTCCTGCATGTAAATATTCTCTTATAAAAACCATACAATGCTGTCTGACCCTAGAGACATCATATTAAACTTAGGAATGTTTTTATATACCTCGGGCCAAAATACACTCTGCTGTACTGGCAGCTAGAGATTCAACACACAGCATGGAGGGAGGAACACATAACTCTATCAGTAACATTTCTTTTGCTATCCCTAAGGTCTCAGACATCTACACTGTTGAAATAGGAATTTTTGCAAGAAGAAAATAGTAAGAATAGGAAATGTGAAGTCTTTGGTTATGCAAACTCTAATAAATTTACAAAAGTTCAAGGAAATTGTGTAACCAGTAAAGAAAATTCTTTATTAGAAGCATAAAGAACAAGTCTGTGTCATAGAATTCTACTGTAAAAAGGAGTACCCTCTTAGAAGCAGGCTATTTCAAAACCCATTCGGCCACACGCCATGCTGGCCCTATCCTCAGTGTGAGCTGAGACTGGGCGTGGTGATACGCACCTGTACTCTCAGCACTGGGGAGGCTAATAGCAGGAGGATCACTACAAGTCTGATCTGTGTAGTGAGCCCCTGTAGACCATGTAATAAATACATAAAAAATAAAACAAAACCAAACTTGGGACAAAAGAGAGGGAAACAGGAACTTCAGAAAAAAAAAAAATCTGCAGCCTGCAAGAATAAAGAGCCTGCTTAAGCAAGTTTAGGCAGGCACAGGGACCATGGCTTGATTCCCACACCACATGCCAACCAGCCCTACCCCCATGGCAAGCCAAGCTGCCCAGAGTCTGGGTATGGTCACTCACACCTGTAATGCTATCACTGGGAAGGTCGAAAGCAGGAGGATCACCATGAGTCCGAGCTGCACATTCAGACTATAACAACCAAATACATTAAAACAAAACGAGAGAAAAAAATCTGTGTATGGACACATATAGGATCTTCAGAAGAATGACAAAGTTACATAATAATAAGCAGCCTGAGCTGTCAACTCCTAGCGGTATCTTCAGCTAGGCACTCACCAACAGATGAACTCACAGATGAACACAGCACTTTCATAACCCAATCACCTTCTAAAAGCCCACGTTGTAAATGCCTGAGATACTTTGGAAGAGAACGTGAGAGCTAAGCCATAACATTCCATGACTGATTCCCAAAGGTTGCTATTTATGTCATCATGAAGAATGTGTTTAGTCCATTTTTAAGAGTCTGTGGATTTTTGCTGGTCTATGGAGAGCAACACTTGGGGCTTAATTTGTTTTGTCTCCTTTTTCAGGTTTTTTTTTTTTTTTTTTTTTTTTTT